>JAXLNO010000064.1:49586-76625 GCA_038087875.1 Malacoraja senta | reverse complement strand
TGCCCTTTCGGTACACGATTCGAAACGTGAAGCGCTGGAGCTTCAGCATCATACGCTGCAAACGGGAAGAGGCAACGTGGATCGGTTTGTTCAAGATCGTGACCAGCGGCTGGTGGTCGGTCTCAATAGTGAAAGTGTTACCCAAAATGTAGTCCTTGAACTTCGAGCAGGCAAACACCACGGCGAGGAACTCCTTCTCGATCTGGGCGTAGCGTTGCTCGGTAGGGGTCATAGTGCGGGAGGCGTAGGAGACAGTTAGTTGCAGTTGGAGGCGTGGGTTCGAATCCCACTTCTGACACCATGTAAAGACTTGTCAAACACGTGATGTCTTCACTCTTAGTTTATTGCTTACATTGTAATCGTATACACACATATTGCCCTAGCTGTTCGTGGTCCGTCACCGGAGCTAGAGAGGGAGCTGGGGGTGGGAAGGTTACAATTATACTGAAGATAATGGGGAGTGGTTAGTAGTGGTGAGGTCACTATGTTAAAGGATCTACAGCAACAGCCTGCCGGCCTGCAGCCGCCTCTACGCCGTACGCACCGCCTTGACGGGCGTGCGCAGCATCTCGACGCCGTACGCAGCGTCTTGACGCCATACGTCACGCGCAAACTTCCCGCGTCACTCACTCGACCTCCGCACGGCCCCCGCTTCCGGTTTGGTCGCGCTTGCCGCATGCAGCCACATGCTGGTGGGACCGGCCCTGTACGGGGATCACTCAACCTCCGCGCAGCCCCCGCTTCCGGTTAGGTCGCGCTTGCCGCATGGAGTCGCATGCCCATGGGACAGGCCCTTTAGCGTGCGGGTATCGCAGCTCGGCGCGAACTCATTTGGCTGAAGGCCTGGTTTCCGTGCTGTATCTCTACACTAAACTAAACCAAGCTGCTGACTGAGTTCTTCCAGTAGTTGCTTTTTTTGCTCTGGGTTCCAGCATCTACTGATGTTTATGTCACGATTTTTTTATTTACTTTGCATCCCAATAGCTACAGCCTTGTTAAGCAAGTCCATTTTTTTAATCCGCACTTTAAATACATTTCTGCAGAGCTTTGATAACATGGTGTTTAAATTGTTTAAATTAAAATGTCCTGATTAATGATCGAGTGAAAACTGGGAAGTATGAATTCAAATCCAACAAATTTTAATGTGGAGAAAGACACGTCGACAGAAACCTTGGGAAAGTTAGTGGAGATGCCTTGAGGACAGTCTATATTACACAGATGGAGGTGTTCCACATCCTAAGACACATGAAAGTAGATACCAAAACTGATCAGATATCTCCACGGACACTGTGAGAAGCACGGGAAGAAATTGCAGGAGTCCTGATTGAGATATATGAATCATTGTTGAGGTGTCAACAATTGACTGGAGGGCGGCTGAAGTTGTATCTCTGTTTAAAAAAGGTTGCAAAGTACCACCTGAAAACTAAAGACCAGTGAACCTAACATCTGTGGTTGGAAAGTGCTAGAGTAACTCAATAGGGTGAGGCAACGTCTCTGGTGAAAAAGGATGGGTGGCGTTCTGGGTCGGGATCCTTCGTCCTACTTTTGAAGAATCTCCATCAACCAGCATCTGCAGTTCTTTGATTCTACGTCTGTGGTTGGCAAGTCACTGGATAGTCAGCATGGTTTTGTGTTTGGGAGTTTGTGTCTCATGAATTTGATTTGAGGTTTTTTGAAGTAGCCAAGAAGGTTGACAAGGGCAGGGCCGTGGATGTTGCCTAGATGAGTGTTACCAGGGCTTTAGATATGGTCCGTATGGAAGGCTGCTTTGGAAGGTGAGATTGGATGGGATCCAGGCAGAGCTAGCTACATAACTGGATACAGAATTGGCTTCACGGTAGGAAGCCGAAGGTGTTGGTGGAAGGTTGTTTTTTCGGACTGGAGGCCTGTAACTAGGGATCACTGTTGCGTCCAAAGTTGTTTGTTATCTATATCAACAATTTAGATGAGCATGTACAAGGCATGATTAGACAACACTAGAGTTGGTGTTATTATAGGCAGTGAAGATGGCCATCAAGAATTGCAGCGGGATCTTGATCAACTGCACAAGTGGGCTGAGAAATGGCCAATGGAATATAATTCATGTACGTGCAAGATGTTCCATTTTGGGAAGTCAAACCAAGGCAGGGCCTTCACTGTGAATGGGATGGCCCAGAGGAATGTTATAAAGCAGGGGGATCTAGGAGTACAGATGCATTGTTCCTTGAAAGTAGTGTAGCAATAGTGAAAGGTTTGGCTTGGGGATAGATAGAGTGGATGTGCAGAGGATGTTTCCACTAGTGTCTAGGATCCACTAGTCTCAGAATTAAAGGGCGTTCCTTTAGGAGGAATGAGGAGGAATTTCTTTAGTCAGAGGGTGGTGAATCTGTGGAATTCTTTGCCATAGAAGGCTGTGGAGGCCGACAAGATATTTTTAAGGCAGAGATAGATAGATTCTTGATTACTATGGGTGTCAAGGATTATGGGGAGAAGGGAGGAGAATGGGGTTAGAAGGAAGAGATAGATTAGCCATGATTGAATGGTGGAGTAGACGATGGGCTGATTGGCCTAATTCTGCTTCTATCACTTATGCCTTATGACCTCATGAGCAAGTAGATAGAGTGGTTTAAAAAGGCTTGTGGCATGCCGGCATTTAGCAGTAAGGGAATTGAGTATACAAGTTCAGAGTTATGTCACAGGTCTTCAAGAAGTTGGTGAGGCTGCACATGGAGTATTATGTTCAGTTTTGGTCACTGCTACGGGAAAGATGCCATAAAACTGCAAAGGGTGCAGAGAAGATTTACAAAGATGTTGCCAGGATTCAAGAGCCAGAACTATAAGGAGAGACTAGGCAGGCTCGGACTTTATTCCGTGGAGTGGAGGAGGCTGAGAGGTGATCTTACAGTGATATATAAAATCATAAGGGGGATAGGGTGAATGCACAGGAGTAGTTTTCCTGTGGGAGGAGGAATCAAAAATTAGGGGCATACGTTTATGGTGAGAAGGGAAAGATTTAATAGAAACCTGAGGGGCAACTTTTTCACACGGTGGGTGGTGGGTTTATGGAATGAGCTGCCGGAAGAAATAGTTGAAGCAGGTCCAAAAATACCATTGAAAGACATTTGGACATGTACATGGATAGGAAAAGGTTTAGAAGGATATGGGTGAAACAAATGGGATCAGCTTAGATGGAGCATTAAGGTTGCCATGGACGAGTTAGGCCAAAAGGCCTGTTTCTGTGCTGTTTGACTCTATGATGCCCAATTGAATATGGAATTAGTGTCATACAATTATACAGCATGGAAACAGGCCCTTCGGCCCTTCGGCCCAACTTGCACATGCTGACCAAGATGCCCATCTGCACAGGTCCCATCTGCCTGTGTTTGTCCCATATCTCTCTATACCCTTCCTATCCATATTCAAATCAGGCAACAATGACAAAGACTGGACATGTACATGGATAGGAAAAGGTTTGGAAGGATATGGGTTGTTATAAAAATATATCTGGTTTATGAATTTCAAGGGGAAAAACCCCCCACCCAATCTCACCCAGTTGACTTCTGTTTGGAAAGAGGTAATCACGGATCGAGTCATAGAGTCATACAGCGTGGGGTCTGAAGAAGGGTCTCGACCCGAAAGATCTTTTATCTAGCGATGCTGCCTGTTCCGCTGAGTTACTCCAGCGTTTTGTATCTACCTTCGATGGAAACAAGCCCTTCGGCCCAACTTGCCCATGCCGACCAACATGCCCGTCGATACTAGTTCCACCTGCCTGCGTTTGGCCCCTATCCCTCCAAACCCGTTGATCCATCCGTATTGACAATAAACACTGGTATCGACCTTCCATATGTGAAATGACACATTCAATTGGAATGTAGTGGTTTTAAATGCAGCCAGCGCTGTCTTTTCAAAGTAAACAGGAGTTGGAATTGATGGCGTCTCCAACATTCCAAACAGATTTTTAAGAAAACGTAACACATTTCTAGGAAAAAATAAATAAAAAGAACCTCACCTCATTCCTTCCAGAATACAGTCTATCATTTATTGAGTAGGCCCAGAATATGAAAACAAATGAATTACAAATTTCACCCCCCTCTCCTCCCTGTGCTCCAACTGGATGCACACCCACATCTCCCACAATCCCCCCCACCCCATCCTCCCCCCTCAAACCACCCACTCCCCCTCCACACCTCCCCTATTCCCTTTCACCTAGATCCTTCCTCTGGCTTCACAGTTCACTCATATTCTCTCCCCAACTCCTTAACACGGCCTTTTCATCCCTGGCCTTTGTCCACCCATCTGCTAATCAACCCCCCTGTCCCACCTGTACCCACCTATCACCTGCCTGGCTCTGTCTTGCCCAAACTCTCTTCCAGCTCCCCCCCCCCCCCCCCAGACCACTAGAATGAAAAAGGGTCTTGACCCACAACATCACCTATTCATGTCCTACAGTGATGCTGCCTGACCCACTGAGTTACTCCAACACTTTGTAACGATTTTGTGGTGAAAGTCATAACGTCATAAGTGATAGGAGCAGAATTAGGCCATTTGGCCCATTAAGTCCACTCCGCCATTCAATCATGGCTGATCTATCTCTCCCTCCTAACCCCATTCTCCTGCCTTCTCCCCATAACCCCTGACACCCACATATTCACTACAGTGGAGCACGAATGATGTCCACTTTATACTTTAATTCCTAAACTGTTTTAAGAAGTTCTCTAACAATATTCTTGACAATGCAGCATGGACATCACAGTGATCACTCCAAACAATCCATGGTCTCCAGGGATGCCGTCTGACCCGCTGAGTTACTCCAGTACTTTGTGTCCTTCTTTGCCCACGGCATCTAGTTCCTTGTTTCCGCACATATGACTCATCACTTATACCACAGCCCTTTTTTTGCCTTTTGCATCTCCGCTGCTTGCTGCTACTCAAGATTCAGAAAGGTCGACGCAGGCTGATAAATAAATGTCAGGCTTTCTCCTCACAAGTTTGCAGTCCCAGCAGTAATAATCTGAGTGAGTAACAAGGAGAAAGAACTGGGAAATAAAAAATCCCCGCTGAGGAAATGGCACGTTATGTGGCCGAGACCTTCCATTGAGTGTCCTCCTTCTCCAAATAGCAGTTTAACGCTTCACCGCCGACCACAGGTAGGTATGGGAGGAGGTGAAGGGTCCTAACCCGAAGCATCACCTATCCATGATCTCCAGGGCCCACTGAGTTACTCCACCACTTGGTGTGTCCATTGCTTTGATCTGATGCACTGTTTGTAGAGCACTTCGCTCGGTGCATGGACTGCGGTTTGGCAGAATCTGATTCTTCCTCCCATTCCCGGTCTCCCTGCTCGTTACAGCACGTGCTCGTTGTATCCATCAGAGGCTGGAACTGAAGATATGAGCGCAGCTCAAACTTAGCACTTTTCATTTTTGAAAACCTCCATACGAGTCATGAGCTCCACCCCATCTCAAGATAAATTGTTTAAATTTATAGGGGCACTTATGTAATGCTTAGTCTGTGATTATTTTTTTTTTAAAAGCTATTAATTTACAACTTGTGTGTTCTGTCTCATTTTTAGGACCATCTAGAATTATTATAGTCACTATTTTGATATCAAGTGTTCTAATTAAATCAAGAGTCACGAATCAAGTGTTTTCTTGTCATATGTCCCAGACAGAACAATGAAATTCTTACTTGCAGCAGCCCAACAGAATATCTAAACATAGTACTCTGTAAACAATATATTTAAAGAGAAAATTGGGGGATGGGTTTTAATGAGAAAATATATACTGCATGTGTGTGTGAGTATATATTATATATACACACATACACACACACACATATAAAAAATATATATAATATATATATATGGCTATATGGATATATACAGGACAGCTAGCATCTCTGGGGAAAAAGAATGGGTGACATTTCAGATCGAGACCATTCTTCAGATCTATCTTCAGCATAAACAGGCATCTGCTGCTCCTTCCGACACAAGTCCCTGAATCTGTTGGCTTTCGGGTTATGGGACCAAGATTCTGTGACGATCTTCTCAGGAAAGAAAACACAATGTGGAAGAAGGGAGAAACAGAAAAAAAACACAAGAAATAATAAATCAAAAGGATCCAATGTTGTTGGAGTCTGTGCGTATAAGTTAGAAAGTTGGAACTGGTGACGCGCTGATTTATTCCAGGCTGTTACCAAACACTACTTGAAAATTTGCCCTTGTCATAACACCAAAGGGAGCTTGAGTGTATCGATGGGATCAAATGGATTAAAACAAGGCAATTCCTTGTTTCACCATATAAGGCAAGGGTGGAGGGTGCCTGCTATATGCTGTTCCACTCTTAAAGATTTACCGCATAGCTTTTAAACCACTTTACACCAACATGCCCACTTAAAAAATGGACAATCGTAGCTAAACCCTTGAAGCAAGAGTTTTAGATTTGAAACCCAACCTGAGCCCAGAGTTAACCCACACGGGAGGAAGGGTGAAAGTGTGAGACTTAAATGAGAAATAATCATACACTCAAGCATTTGGTTCCTTCTCCTTGTTAAGCAGGTGACCGCTCAGGAGATGAAGAATTCCACAATTGCCAATCCACAGCCTTGATTTGTTATGGCATTTTCTCGCTTCTAGTTTCTCCCCCTCCCCCCCCCCCCCCCCCCCCAATCGAGAATCAGGGGTACGGCGATATTCTACTGGACTGTTTGTAAGGAAAATAATGTCACTGTGTTTGCGCTTTACACATGTGATAATGAAAGTACCGTTGAACTATTGATCTACTGCGACTGCACCTTGGCTGCTTCGATAGCATCACCTAAACCTGTTATCTTTGTAACCAAGAAGGGCAGCAACTGAATGGACACACCACCATCTGCAGGTTCCCCACCCAGCCACCCACCATCATTACTCCAAAATGCATTGCTGTTCCTACATTGTCATTCAACCTAAATTGTGGAACTTCCTCTGTAACAGCAGCATTGCCTGAACATAGAAAATAGAACAGCACGGCACAAGGAACAGATCCTTCGGCCCACCATGTCCACATGATGCCAAGAGCACATTTGCTATAATCAACTAAATTAGTACCCCTCAGGTCTTTGAGATGTGGGAAGAAGCTGGCTCTACTGTGAAGCCCAACGGTGATATCATTCTGCGTAGGGAGGAACTGCAGATGCTGGTTTAAACCGAAGACAGACACAAAAAGCCAGAGTAACTCAGCGGGACTGAAGAAGGATCTTGACCTGAAGGATCTTGGTCTGAAGAAGGGTCTCGATCTGAAACGTCGCCTATTCCTTTCCGCCAGAGATGCACATGATCGATATCCCTCCATTCCACGGCATGTCCATGTGAGCTGTCTCAAAGCCTCTTTGATATCACTGATATTTTGCTTTCACCACCATTACAGGCTTCTGGCACCCTGTGTAAAAAAACGCAAAATAAAGCATATTTCCTTTAAACTTTGCCAATCTCATCTTTAAGCTTCATTGTAGACATTGCACTGTCACTAGAACTGATGCGCTACAATGCTGAGAACTATAATCTGCACTCTGTATCTTCCCCTTTGCTCCACCTATTGTTCTTGAGTTTGGCTTGATTGTGTACTGTATATGCATACTATTATGTATGCTATTTGGTAGCAAAAACAGGAAGGCAGATTACTATCTAAATGGTGTCAAGGTGGGAAAAGGGGAAGTATAACGGGATCTGGGGGTCCTTGTACATCAGTCTATGAAAGTAAGCATGCAGGTACAGCAGGCAGTGAAGAAAGCGAATGGCATGTTGGCCTTTATAACAAGAGGAATCGAATATACGAGCAAAGAGGTCCTTCTGCAGTTGTACAGAGCCCTAGTGAGACCACACCTGGAGTATTGTGTGCTGTTTTGGTCCCCTAATTTGAGGAAGGACATTCTTGCTGTTGAGGGAGTGCAGCGTAGGTTTACAAGGTTAATTCCCGGGATGGCGGGACTGTCATATGCTAAGAGAATGGAGCAGCTGGGCTTGTACACTCTGGAGTTTAGAAGGATGAGAGGGGATCTCATATAAACATATAAGATTGTTAAGGGCTTGGACACGCTAGAGGCAGGAAACATGTTCCCGATGTTGGGGGAGTCCAGAACCAGGGGCCACAGTTTAAGAATAAGGAGTAAGCCATTTAGAACGGAGACGAGGAAACACTTTTTCTCACAGAGTGGTGAGTCTGTGGAATTCTCTGCCTCAGAGGGCGGTGGAGGCCGGTTCTCTGGATGCTTTCAAGAGAGAGCTAGATAGGGCTCTTAAAAATAGCAGAGTCAGGGGATATGGGGAGAAGGCAGGAACGGGATACCGATTGAGGATGATCAGCCATGATCACATTGAATGGCGGTGCTGGCTCGAAGGGCCAAATGGCCTTCTCCTGCACCTATTGTCTATTGTCTATTATCTGATCTGATTAGATAGCATGCAAAACTTAGCTTTGCACTGTACCTCAGTACAATAATGTGACGATAATAAACCTAAGTCTAAATGTTCCACGGTTAAATTTTTCCAGTAACATCAAACCTGATCCAAATTTAATTCCATCTAACCACCTTGTTCTGTAATCCCCAGGATCATAACATGGCAAAAAACTGCCCATCAAATTACCTAAACCATAATCTTTAGTTCAGTTTAGTTTAGTTTAGAGATTGCGCCGACCAGCGATCCCCGCATATTAATATTACCCTACACTCTCGGAATAATTTTATATTAATACCAAGCCAATTAACCTACAAGCCTGTACGTCTGTCGAATGAGAGAGGAAACCGAAGATGGAGAAAACCCACGCAGGTCACGGGGAGAACGTACAAACTCCGTACAGACAAGCACTCGTAGTCTAGGATCGAACCGGGGTCTCTGGAGCTGTAAGGCAATAGCTCTACTACTAAGCCACCGTGCCACCCATCCTCATGTGAAGCAACTCAGATTCTAGCCTTCCTATCCTGAAAATCGAGATGTTTTTAAAATTAGACAATTAAATTTTACGCTAATTTGACCTGACAGTCTTATTGCAGAACTGACAAGCAGCGACAGAAGCCAAGCTTATTCACAGTAGTCAAGGAGCAGGCATTGCCTGTGGCCCTGATTACTGTTAGCTTGAAATACTTAGCAACAGAGCACACAGAAAGCATCTGAAAGCGATGTACTAATGAAATTACTCAGGGTTAATGGCCCTGTCAAACTCTATATTAAACATTTGTTCATAATAAGGCAGGTCACTATAATCTGAACATTTTACCAACAAGAAGATAATAGGGCAAACAAAACTGGAAAGGAAATTCAGAAAGTACAAGAATTAATATTGAAAGCTTTCAGCCTATTTAGTTCTGAGTCACAGTGACACACTTTCCCTTGGCAACTAAGTGAAAAGGCACAGTAAATAAATACAATCTAGCTTTCTCCACATAAATTGCTTGTGGTTTGGGAATTGTCACATGTACAGAGTACCGTGAAAAGCTTTACTTAGTTTAGAGATACAGTACAGAAACAGGCCCTTTGGCCCACCGAGCCCGTGTCGACCAGCGATCCATGTACACTAGCACTATCCTACACACACTAGGGACAAATTACAATTTTACCAAGCCAATTAGAGCCATGGAGTAATACAGCGTGGGAACAGGCCATTTGCCCCAACCTGCCCACGCCAACCAACATGTACCATCCACACTAAACCCACCTGCCTGCATTTGGTGCATATTCCTTTAAACCTGTCCTATCCATGTACATGTCTAAATGTTTCTTAAACATTGCGATCGTACCTGCCTCAACTAGCTCCTCCGGCAGTTCCATACACTCATCACCCTTTGCGTCAAAAAGTTACCCCTCAGGTTCCTATTAAATCTTTCCTCCCTCACTTTAAACATTTGTCCTCTGGTTCTCGATTTGCCTACTCTGGGCAAAAGATTCTGCACCGATTTACCCGATCTGTGATATCCTCTCATGATTTTGTACACCTCTAAAAGATCACCCCTCATCCTCCTGCGCTCCAAGGAATAAAGCCCTAGCCTGCTCAACCTCCCACTGTAGCTCAGTCCCTCGAGTCCTGGCAACATCCTGCCAAATCTTCCCTGAAACCTTTCAACGAGACGTCGCCGAGGAAGCAGACCATTCTGCCTCTTTCCTTGCCCAAGGACACCGTCCGGTCCATCCAGCGAATTGAAAAGGCCTCAGGTTGCATGGCACAGTCGGGTGAAAGGGCTGTGAGCCTTGTCTCCATAAAACGGGGCACGTGGCTGTCAGGTGTAGCATGGGACTGCACGAAGTGAAGCCACTTTGAAGTCAACCTCATGTGAATGCATCAATTAGCAGTAATTACCTTTGAGAGTAGTGCTGGATAAAATAATAATCCATGGACAGAACAGAACAGACAAATAGAACTGAAGAACATTTTTCATTGACCTCTAATGTACTGAGATTCTTGGAAAATGTCAACCAATGTACCATGTGCCTCTGTGTAATGTCCAGTTTCAGTTCTACCGATGTACTTTTCACCACTTATGGTAAATTACTGATTGTGACCAATATTTTGCTCTTATTCATTGAATCATCTGAGATAGTAATGTACTGAAGCAAGTCTTTATCAGCACTAATTACATTCCACTATTTTCCAATTGATGTTTGGTTAAAGAGTTCACGTAATGGAAACAGGACATTTGGGCCATCTGGTATTTACACACCACATGAGTCTCCTCCCCCCCCCCCTCCCACCCCACCCCCCCCACCCACCCCCCAACAGCATTCTATTTACTTCACATGTTTAACCCAAGAGAATTATATTATGAAGACAGACACAAAAAGTTGTAGTAACACACAATCTCTGGAGAAAAGGTCAGGCAACATCTCTGGAGAAAAGGATTAGGTGACGTTTCAGGTCAAGACCCTTCTTCAGACTACACTTGTCGCTTTACCTCCCCCCTCGACTCCATTCAAGGATCCAAGCAGTCATTCCAGGTGCGACAGAGGTTCACCTGCACCTCCTCCAACCTCATCTATTGCATCCGCTGCTCTAGATGTCAGCTGATCTATATCGGTGAGACCAAGCGTAGGCTTGGCGATCGTTTCGCCGAACCCCTCTGCTCGGTTCGCAATGACCAACCTGATCTCCCGGTGGCTCAGCACTTCAACTCCCCCTCCCATTCTGTATCCGACCTCTCTGTCCTGGGCCTCCTCCGCGGCCAGAGTGAGCAACACCGGAAATTGGAGGAACAGCACCTCAGACTTGGGGAGTCTGCATCCAGGCGGCAAGAACTTTGAATTCTCACAATTCTGTTAGCCCTTGCTGTCTCCTCCCCTTCCTACCTCTCCCTCAGCCCTCGGGCTCCTCCTCCTCCTTTTTCCTTTCTTCTCCACGCCACCCCCCACCCCCCATCAGTCTGAAGAAGGGTTTCGGCCCGAAACGTTGCCCATTTCCTTCGCTCCATAGATGCCACTGCACCCGCTGAGTTTCTCCAGCATTTTTGTGTACCTTCGATTTTCCAGCATCTGCAATTCCTTCTTAAACCCTTCTTCAGACCATGTTTTGGGTCAAGATCCTTCTTCTCATTGTCTGTAACTCGTTTTCACCTGGCCCACAGCTAACAATGGCCTGTTTCCTTCATCATCATTACTTTTTTGCATATCTATCATTCATTTGTTCTATATCTCTCTAAATCACCGTCTATATCTCTCCTTCCCCTTTCCCCTGACTCGCAGTCTGAAGAAGGGTCTCGACCTGAAACATTCCTTTTTCTCCAGAGATGCTGCTGACCTGCTGAGTTACACCAGCTTTTTGTGTCTATCTGGTTTAAACCAGCATCTGCTGTTCCTTCCAACACAATTCTTTGTGTAGGAAGGAACCACCACCGCCAAGGTACATACCACCAGGGGGCGCCGCGGCGATGGCTGCCCTGCCGGCAGTCTGTTCGTTTTTTCATTCTTTTTGTTATTTTTTAGTGTGTTAAAAGTTTGTTTTAATGTTATTCGGTTTGTTTTATGTGGGGGGGGGGGGGGGGGTCGGGGGGAACTTTTTTTCAAGTTCTTACCTTCCCGGAGATGTGATTAATTTTCGGATCACATTCTCCGAGCGCTCTGCGGCCTTCCATCGATGGAGCTGGAGGCCTCCTCAGACTGACTTTGAGCCCTATCGTGGGGCGCGGACTTAACACCGGAGCTGATCCCTTGCCTGAGATCGCTCCCACCGCGACCACCACTGACTTTACCATCAAGCTCACAGTCTCCGGAGAGGCTGAGTCGGGAGTTCCAACGTCGCAGAAGGCTCGACCAGCCCCGACACGAGGTTTGATCGTCCAGCGCGGGGGAGCTGACATCCCCCGATGCGGGAGCTGATCGCCTCGACGCCGAGGGCCCGAACGCCACCGGCTACGGGAGTCAAGATCGTCCCGTCAACAGAGGGCTCGAGGCCCACGACCGAGGAAGAACTAAGGAAAGAGACTTGAACTTTATTTCGCCTTCCATCACAGTGAGGAATGTGGAGGAGTCACTGTGGTGGATGTTCATGTTTAAATGTGTTTTTGAAGTGATCTGTTGCTTTTAATTGTATGTCTGACCTGGCCAATGAAATTCCTCATTTGTTGCAAAACATACTTGGCGAATAAAGTGTGATTCTGATTCTGATTCTGATTCTTCTGATTTGGACCCACTGAGTTACATCAGCTTTTTGTGCCTATCTTCAGTTTAAACCAGCATCTGCAGTTCTTTCCTGCACTTAATTATATTACCATTGGACTTCACAGTGGAGCCAGCTTCTTCTCACATCCCAAAGACCTGAGGGGTACAAATGCTGTTGATTACTGCAAATTGCCCAGAGTGTGTTTGTGAGTGGTATAATCTGGATTAAGTTAATAATAATATGGGGAGAATTGTTAATGCAAATTGATGCAAAAAAGATTGGTGCAAATGGGTGGTTGAGAGTCGGCATGGCCTCGGTGGGCTGAAGGGCCTGTATCTGTGCTGTCCACTACTGACTGACTCAATGACAAATGTAAAATCAGCTAAATTGGGGCCACATGTGAAAATAGAAAATGTTAAAAAAGTGCGAATGTTGGACATCTGAAATAAAAACAGCAAATCCTGCAAATACTCAGCAGAGTATTCATACTTACCAGAAACAGAGTCCATGTATCAGGTAGAAGACTCTTTATCAGTGCTGATGAAGGGTTGTCGTCCTGAAATGTTAGCTCTGCTTCTCTTCCTGACCTGCTGAGAATCCAACATTCTCTGTGAAAAAGAGATGTCATAAAAATATGTAGGAAGAAGCTGCAGATGCTGGTTTAAACCAAAGATAGACACAAAAAGCTGGAGTAACTGGAGTAACAGGCAGCATCTCTGAAGAGAAGGAATGAGTGACATTTCGTGTCTGAAGAAGGGTCTCGACCCGAAACATCACTCATTCCTTCTCTCCAGAGATGCTGCCTGATCCTCCAGCTGAGTTACTCCAGCTTTTTGAGTAATAAAAATATTATGTTGCCTATATCAATGTGCTTGCAAAGCCAAATAAAGAGCAACTTAAAGTATTGAAGGGATGTCTGTGACATCCTAATGATTCACTGACAAGCAGTTCTTATCAATATTCTGTTTACTGGAGTAGGTCTTAAGCAGAGAGAGACAGCTCCAATAAGATTGTAAAAATCTCAAGGATATTTATCAATTGGGTCTTCCCTTCATTCCACCGTTTCCATTTTAATTGAGATTGAGAATGTCCAAAGAAAATATAAAGTCTGATGGACAGAAATTTTCTGAAGAAGTGTTATAAAACAATTCTAGCAAAAATATCAGGCTGACGAAGGGTCTCGACCCGAAACATTACCTATAGCTGAAGAAGGATCTCGATCCGAAACGTCACTGATATCCTGAAGAAGGGTCTCGATCTGAAACATCACCTATATCCTGAAGAAGGGTCTCGACCCGAAACGTCACCTATTCCTTCGCTCCATAGATGCTGCCTCACCCGCTGAGTTTCTCCAGCATTTTTGTCTACTGAAGATATCTTGATAGTTCTCATTCAAAAAACAGGGAATTCTGATTGAACAACAAATTTACATTGAAACAATTTTTCATTTAGATAGCCCAGTTATTGGACATCTGTAACCAACTAAGAATTACTATCTCTTTTAGCAGATTTCAAGAATTTGCAGGATTTTATATTTACCCTTTATATATTTTTCCCCTTGCCATGACTTTGTTCAAAGATTTAAATGTACTCGCTGGTTATACGGTTAGTTGAGCTGTCGAGAAAGAGAAGGTTTGGAGGGATACTGACCAAAATCAGGGAGGTGGGACTAGTGTAGATGGAATATGGTGTTGGCCAGTGTGGGCAAGTTGGGCCGAAGGGCCTGGTTCCATGCTGTATGGCTCGATGGCTCTCTCTGACTCTATGAGAAGTTGGAGGAGACTTATGCAGGTGCAGTTAATACAAGTGTATATCTTCAGGAGGGGAAAGTGGGCAAACATTTGTTCTTTCCAATGTTGCCACTGGTGGGAGAGTCCAGGACCAGAGACCATAGCCTCAGAATAAAAGGACGTAACTTTAGAAAGGAGATGAGGAGGTATATGAGGGTGGTGAATCTGTGAAGGCTGTGAAGGCCAAGTCTATGGATATTTTTAGGGTGGAGATTGATAGATTCTTGATTAGGACAAGTGTCAGGGGTTATGAGGCAAAGGCAGGAGAATGGGGATTGAGAGGGAAAGATAGATCAGCTATGATTGAATGGCAGAGTAGACTTGATGGGCTGAATGGCCTAATTCTGCCCCTACAACTTACGGACTTATGAAAATAACATTCAGAAATCTGAGTGCAAACACTTAAATATAGAAGAGACATATTCAAACCCTAACAAAATTCCATCCATTCTGCTGGCGGATGAGGGTGTTGAGACCTAATCCTGCTCCTCATTCATCTGTTCTCAAAACATGGGACTCTAGGTAAGCCTCTAGTTATATCGCATGCACTGTGAACATGCTTTGTCCTGCAGAGTGTGTTCATTATTAAGGCATGGTGATAGTTTCCTAGAACACACAACATAGGACTGAAGGATTCTGACCCGAAATATCACCCATTCCTTTTCTCCAGAGATGCCGCCTGACCCCCTGAGTAACTCCTGCATTCTGTGCCTATCTTCGGTATATGCAACAGTTCCTTCCTACTCATAGAACAGTACAGCACAGGAACAGGCCCTTCGGCCCACAATGTCCATGCCAAATATAATGCCAAGTTAAAGTAAGCTTCTTTGCCTGCAAGGGATCCATATCAGTCCATTCCCCGCAGTTCCATGTGTCCATCCTTAATGCCTATTTAATGCCACAATTGTACATCCCTCCGCCACCACTGCCAGTTCCAGGCACCGACCATCCTCTGTGGTAAAGAACTTGCCTCGTACCTCTCCTTCAAACTTTGCCCTTCTCACCTCAAACCTGTGCTCTCTAGTCTTTGACATTTCCACTCTGGGGAAAAAAGGTTCAGACTGTCTACCCTATCCATGCCTCTCATAATTTTATATACTTTTATCAGCTCTCCCCTCAGCCTCCAACGCTCATCTTTACACTGATGTGAACAGCTACAACATACAGCTTTGAAGATTTCTTTGGCAGCCCGTTCAAGAAGGAAACACAACTATATATCCTATTGGAACATGCGCCTTGAATTTAGACTTTGCAGTCAGTGGCCAACTCTGCAAAGTCATGCCCTTGGTCAAAGGTTGTCTTGCTGGGACCATGACAGAGCAGCAAGCAGCAAAGAGAACCATTCAAAAATATCCAACCCTTAAAGCACAAAACCATTGGGATGAACAGAGTGGGGAGGGAGGGGAGGGGATGGGAAAGGGGTTGATGGAAAGTGCGGACGTGGGGATTTCTACGTACATTCACCTCAATGGACAAGGCTCCATGTTGAATATATTACCACCATATTCACTCCACTGTGATCAAGGTTATCCATATTTACACCTTCCTTCTCGATTCAAGACTCAACAGCGTTTTATTGTCATATGTCCCAGATAGAATGACGACATCCTTACCTGCAGCAACACAACAGAATATCTTACTCTGTCCTCTTTCCATGTCATTGCTACGTTGGCATTGCTACGTTACCAACTATTACAAAACTCCTGTTGGCCATACCCATGTTTTCCTTGGCCGAAGACCTCCAGTAAAAACAGTACAAGAAGATTTCTGTTATATTTTTGCCCCGTTGAAAGTCAAGATGCTTGCCCTCTGAGTTAAGCCCGGAAGGTAACATAATTGGGTCCCAACCCACAAATTCTTGGTGTTGACCATTGAATGCATTCCCTCCTTGGCCACCATCTCAGGTAGAATGAAATAATTCCCACCTTCAGCATCGTATTAAAGCAGGAAGTTAGCTTTACGTCCTCTTTGTAAGGAATATTTCCATCTGCCTGAGTAGCATTGTCTTGTTCTCTCCCTGGCTCAGATGATCTGCTGATGAAATCCTTTATTTTATTTCTTTAAATGGTCTTCAAACCACATCCAACGCTTTGTTCCCGCCTTCTATTGCCAACATGGTCTTGTTTGGGTGATCGTCGGTTGGCGAGGACTCTGTGGGCCAAAGGGCCTGTTCCCATGCTGCATCCCTAAACTAAGCTAAACTAAACTATTTGTGAAGTTTTTACAAGCTGCTTTGGTCATTCCACCTAATATCTCTATCATCTCTAAGCTAATTGAACTATGTGAAGATACATAAAAAGCTGGATTAACACTGTGGCACAGGCAGCATCTCTGGAGAAAAGGAATAGGTAACATTTCGGGTCGAGACCCTTCTTCTTGGTCAACTGAAACACAATATGCCGGTTTAAACCGAAGATAGACACAAAAAGCTGGAGTAACTCAGCAGGTCAGACGGCATCTCTGGAGAAAAGGAATAGGTCATGTTTTAGGTCGAGACCTGTTTTGATATGTGTCTACTTGCAATATAGGTAAAACTAGCACATATTAGACGGAGAAAGATGGCTCCACACAGACTCGTGTTGGGATCAAAAACAGGAATGATTTATTTCCAAGTTAAAGGTCACTGACTGATTTGCATAATTATATGTGCAAGTCTGAGCATATGCGAGAATTGGTACAGCTCATATGCATAAATTACATGGATATTGTCAAAAGACACTTCTTCTGACTAAGAGTCAGGGGAAAGGGAAACAAGATATATAGACCATGTCGAGATATATAGAACAAATGAATGAAAGATATGCAAAAAAGTAAGGATGATAAAGGAAGCAGGCCATTATTAGCTGTGTGTTTTAACTGTAACAGGTTAGGAAGTTGGGACGAGGGAGATAGTGGAGGTTGCAGAGTGGGTAAGCTGGTGAATGGAGACCCTTCTCGACCCGAAACATCACCTATTCCTTTTCTCCAGAGATGCTGTCTAACCCACTGAGTTTCTCCAGCTTTCTGTGTCTATCTGAATGTGTATCTGTTCTGGTCAGGAGGCCAAAAGATAGTGCAGTCCTTTTCCAGTTAACTCAATTTGTAATAAAGTTCACTTTCATTTTGAAATAGTCAATAAAAATCATATTGAACAGTACAGCACTGGAACAGGCCAATTTGCCCACAATGACTGTAGCAAACATGACACTAGGTTAAACTAACCGCTGCCTGCACATCAGAATCAGAATCAGAATCAGAATCTGTTTATTGTCATTTGAACATAAGTTCAAACAAAATTACGTTTCTGCAGTCATAACAACAAACAGAAAAAAAAAAAACACACAATTCCACACAAAACATCCATCACAGTGAATCCTCAAACACCTCGTCACTGTGATGGAAGGCAAAAGTCTTATCTCTTCCCCGTTCTCTGTGCCCCTTCCTCTCCCACAGTCAAGCAGCCAAACTGCTGCACCGAGCCAATCGAGGCTCCTGATGTTAGATGTTAGAGCCCCCCCGGCGGGCGATGGTAAGTCCCGCGGCCGTTTAAACCGCGCCGGGCAATGTAAGGCCCCGCTCCCGGTCGATTTAAACCCCTCGATTCGGGCGGGCAAAGTTTGCCGTTGCGGGAGCTCCGAAAAACGGTCTCCCAGCAGGGATCCGCGAGCTCCCGATGTTACTGTCCACAGGGCCTGCAGCCGAAGCCTCCGAGCTCCACAGCCATGCGCCACCATAGCGATCCGCACTCCGAAGTCGGCCAGCTCCAAATCCTTCCATTCCCAGCATATCCATGTACCTATCGAAAAGCCTCTTACCGCAGCTGTGCTCTCCCAGTTTATAAAGGTTGCAAAGTATAAGAGTTGAGTTTAGTTTATTGTCACGTTAACCGAGGAACAGACAAAAGCTTCTGTTGCGTGCTAACCAGTCAGCGGAAAGACAATACATGATTACGTGAATAATGTTTAGTACAAGATAAAGTCCAGTAAATTCCAATCAAAGATAGTCCGAGGGTCTCCAGTGAGACAGTTAGTATTTCAGGACTATTCTTTAGTTGTTGGTGGGATGGTTCAGTTGCCTGATAACAGCTGAGAAGAAAATGTCCCTGTATCTGGAGGTGTGCGTTTTCACACTTCTGTAACCTTTGCCCGATGGGAGAGGGGAGAAGGGGGAGTGGCCGGGGTGCGATTCGTCCTTGATGATGCTGCTGGCCTTGCCGAGGCAGCGTGCGGTGAAAATTGATTCAACAGAAGGGAGGTTGGTTTGCCTGATGGTCTGGGCTGCGTCCACAATTTCTTGCGGTCTTGGATGGAGCTGTTCCCAAACCAAGCTGTGTTGCATCTCGATAAAATGCTTTCTACGCAGAGGGGCAAATGTTAATGATGCCACAATATAGGATCACTATATAAAGGAGTCCAGGTGTGAATGAGGAAGTTACATACTTCTCCTTTTGATCTACTGCAATAGCAATGATCATCTTGACTTTTGATAGTGGATTCATAGGTTAAGGAATGCTGCAATATACCAGTTCACCTTACTTATTCCTTAAAATAAAATACATATTTTGTTTTAATCTATGTCAATTTTCGAGTAGGAACCCGAGTTGGAGGTGCTAACAATTCATAATTCATACTCCAAACACCATGGCTTTAAGAGCCGACTTTGGGGAATTACATTGGGAAGGCAGGATTGTGTAAGAGTCAGGAAGTCATGTTGCAGTTCTATAAGACTTTGGTTAGGTCGCATTTAAGGTATTGCGTACAGTTCTGCACTGCAGGAAGGATGTGGAGGCTTTGGAAAGGATAGAGAGGAGGTTCACCAGAATGATGCCTGGATTAGAGGGTGTTAGCTATAAGAAGACACAAAATGCTGGAGTGAATCAGCAGGTCAGGCAGCATCTCTGGAGAAAATGGAGAGGTGATGTTTCGGGTCGGGACCCTTCTTCAGACTGATTGTAGTAGGGAGGGTGGGGGGAAAAACTGGAAGCAAAGAAAAGAAAAAAACAGGCAGGGATTCACTGTTAAGCCCCTGTCCCACTTAGGAGACCTAAACAGCAACCTCTGGTGCCCTTGCCCGCCACCCAAGATTTCCATGAGGTCACCGGAGGTTTTGGTCACTCTCCCTAATGGTCGAGTGGTTTCCGCCTGGTCGAGGCTTCATCTAGGTTGCTGCTATTTTTTCATCATGATTAAAACCGGCCTCGACTAAAAATAGGTTGCCGTTTTAAAAATCAATCATTTTTTAGTCGCAGGTCTAGTCGAAGCCGGTTTTCCTCATAATTGAGGAAGGTTTTCAACATATGGGTGGGAGGTGGTAGGAGGTTGCAGGTTGCAGGTCACCTCGACCTTGATTTTTTTTTTGGGTGGCGGGCAAGGTCACCAGAGGTTGCTGTTTAGGTCTCCTAAGTGTTGGCTGGGGACAGGTGTGAGCTCAGGTGGGATACATCTTGGCAAAGTATGGAACTAGTTAACCGGCGTTTAGTGGAGGAAGGGGGGAGAGGTAGGGGATCATTAGATCACCAGTTAATACCTTTGATAGCCCCTGGAGTTTGGTCAATCAAATATACAGCACAATCTTTTACCTGGTTGCGTGACCTTGCCAGAACTGCCACGACCACCAACCTTGCAGAATACCTTGTACAACCTTACATACTCATAGGTATGTAGGTAAATTGGCTTGGTAAATGTAAAAACTGGCCCCAGTGTGTGTAAGGTGGCATTGGTGTGCGGGGATCGCTGGTCGGCACGGACCCGGTGGTCCGAAGGGCGTGTTTCCGCGCTGCATCTCTAAACTAAACTAAACTAAGTTGAGATCAGCAATGAGTCACCCACTCAGTAATTCACCTTCAATCCCCTCCTGGATAAGAGAATATTTGTAACAATTTCCTCCTGATAGAGTTACTATCATTCCAGGCTTTGTGTCAGATAGATATCGGACAATTAAGATGCTTTCTTCCAACAGGCACGTTCTCCTTATCCATATAACCATATAACCATATAACCATAACAGCACGGAAACAGGCCATCTCGGCCCTTGAAGTCCGTGCCGAACATTTAATTTTTTTTTTTTTTTTTTTTTTTTTTTTTTTAAATTAAAAATAAAATACTTCCCCCTAGTCCCATCTACCTGCACTCAGACCATAACCCTCCATTCCTTTCCCGTCCATATACCCATCCAATCTATTTTTAAAGGATAACATCGAACCTGCCTCCACCACTTCCACTGGAAGCTCATTCCACACAGCTACCACTCTCTGAGTAAAGAAGTTCCCCCTAATGTTCCCCCTAAACTTCTGTCCCTTAATTCTCAAGTCATGTCCCCTTGTTTGAATCTTCCCTACTCTTAATGGGAAAAGCTTATCCACGTCCACTCTGTCTAACCCGCTCATAATTTTAAAGACCTCTATCAAGTCCCCTCTTAACCTTCTGCGCTCCAAAGAATAAAGACCTAACTTGTTCAACCTTTCTCTGTAACTTAGTTGCTGAAACCCAGGCAACATTCTAGTAAATGTCCTCTGTACTCTCTCTATTTTGTTGACATCCTTCCTATAATTAGGCGACCAAAATTGTACTCCATACTCCAGAATTGGCCTCACCAAGCTGATCACACTGTGTGGGCTGGGACCTTTTCCTCAATGTTCTAGTTTCCCCAACCCTTTTAATCTGCATTAAACAGGGCAGGGAGGTGCTGGCTTTCTCTCATAATTGGGTGTTCCTGATCATTTGTTTGCTTTTGCACAAGGCTTGTGGTGTGGGGGAGGAGAGGGGAGTGGGGGAAGGGGTGGGGGTAGGGGGGGGGGCAAAAAATAAAGAAAGAAAATCACAGTGATGCTAAAAGCTCCATTGCAATAACTCTCCCAGGAAATTCAAAGGATCTAACAAGTTAAAACAATAAGTGCGTAGAAGGCGGCCAATGTTCGAGTCCAAGGAGACTGAGGCATTTTGTTTTTCACATGAATTTTCAAGTTCGCAACAATGTTGATTTTACTATTCCACAAGGGCTCTTATTTTGTTCAATAAGCAGCCCACACCGTGCAAAATGCACGTAGCGTTTTCTAATGCGTGACGCAGTCCCACATCTCTCCCCGCGCTCTCACAATCTTGGTATCTGGCGATCTGATGTTTGGTTTGTTTTGAATAACTAAAACTCAACACGTATCACTTGCCCCGAGGGAGGTTACGGAGACTGTGAAGGAACGAGAGCTCAGTGTGATAGAGTCCCACAGCACAGTAACAGGCCCTGCAGCCCGTCACATCCAAGCTAAACATTTTGACCATCTACACTAATCCCATTAGCCTGCATTATCCTTAACACAATATCTTTCTGTGTCTTGCTCATATGAATGTCTAATTTAGATCAAAGATCCTATAGCGAGCAAGATAGTCCACTCGATGAAAAAGACGTAGTACGGTCATGGGCAGATTCATGGGTAATTTTAGGCCCCATTTCCGTAACCGGCTTCCGTCTCCGCACCAAAGATCCCATAGGATAATAGTGCGGAGATGGAAGCCAACCTTACGGAAATATCCTCGTAAAAATCAAATTTATTTGGTTAAATATTTTCTCCTCATTTTCAGAATTTAAATTTATTAACACAAACTGTTCCCCCGCAACGTTGATTACACTGCGAGTCCGGTCCGGTCGGGTCCGGTTACGGAAATGGATGAAAAAAAGGCCCACGTTCCATACCGTTGCGTACTACACGTCAGCCTATTGCATTTAGCAGGAGTGGTCTATCTTGCTCCGCTATAGGATCTTTGATTTAGATTACTTTAGAGATACAACTCGGAAACAGGAGCATCGGCCCATCGAGTCCACATCATCCATCGATCGCCCGTTCACATCAGTTCTGTTATCTCACTTTCGCTACACACTAGGGGCAAATTACCAGAGGGCCAATTATCCTACAAAACCGCACATCTTTGGCATGTGGGAGGAAAACGGAGCATTCGGAGCAATCCCAGGTGGTCACAGAGAGAACGCACAAAGCCAGCACTCGAAGTCAAGATCAAACGCGTGTCTCTGGTGCTGTGAGGTAGCAGCTTTACCATCTTCACTTATCCTGGTGCAACCTCCTGGACTTACTACAGTCTAACCTTGTTGCTGAAACCTCTCATCCCTGGAAACATTCTAGTAAATATTTTCTGACCTTCCACAGAAATTCCATACGTTTGCTAAAAGTTGGAGACGAGAGCTGAGCACAACATTGGGCACCACCGCTGTGGATTTGATGAGTCAGGGCCTGGCACGGGATGTTTCTGAGCACGGGGCTGGGTTATCAGTGAGTTGGGGTACTCTGTGTTGCATTGTAGTCTATAGAATAACTCCCCTCCTTTCACCAACACTGCTCCTTCTCACCCACAACCTGGATAGAGTGGATGCGGAGAGGATGTTTCCACCAGCGGGAGAGTCTAGGAACAGTGGGCACAGCCTCAGAATAAAAGGACGTATCTTTAGAAAGGAGATGGAGATGAATTTCTTTGGTCAGCTGTGGAGGCCAAGTTATTGGGTATTTTTAACGCAGTGATTTTCGGGTTCTTAATTAGTTAGGGTGTCAAGGGTTATGGGGAGAAGGGAGGAGATTGGTCGACACAAATGCTGGAGTAACTCAACCGGTCAGGCAGCATCTCCGGAGTAAAGGAATTAGGTGATGTTTCAAGTCGAGACCCTTCATCAGTCTCGACTTGAAACGCCATATAGACAGCAGCCGTAAGCAGGATCTAACCCAGGTCTCTGGCGCTGTAAGGCAGCAACTCTACTGCTGCGCCACCCTGCCACTCAAATTCTTCGATTTCAGTTCACAGGAGAAAGTCAACAGTTAAATTTAGCAAATCAAAAAAAAGAAAGTTGCCTTTCAGTGAGCCATAAACATACCAGACAAGGTCTTTAATTAACATGTTTGGCATGAGTTCAAAGTTTATATTCTTGCAGATCAATCTGTCTAGTGCCCTGTGCTGTATTTAACTTGGGCCAACATACAGCCTTGAGCCAAGATCAGTCTGCCAACTGCATGGCCCTTACATTAAAAGAACCACTTCAGCTAGAGTATTTGGTCCAATATGCTAAACAACCCACAACAATATTGACACTTCAGGATACAACCCCTTTTTTCCCCTCAAGTATAAGGAACTTGCAATAAAATTCATGTTTCAATGGGGAGACCAGTGCATTTTTCTCTCAACTAAAGCAGTACAGTGACACAGCTGTGGAGTTGTCACCTTACTGCGCCAGAGACTCAGGTTCAATCCTGACTATGGGTGCTGTCTGTAGGGAGTTTGCATGCTCTCCCCGTGACCACGTGGGTTTTCCCTGGGTACTCCAGTTTCCTCCCACACTCCAAAGACGTACAAGTTTGTAGGTTAATTTGGCTTCTGTAAATTGTAAATGATGCCTAGTGTGTGTAGGATGGTGCTATGTGCGAGGATCACTGGTTGGTGCGGACTCGGTGGGCCAAAGGGCCTGTTTCCGCGCTGTATGTCCAAAACTAAAAACGAAAACACTCTCCAGGGCCCGACCATTTCCCAATAATCTTCCAATAGATCGGGACATTGGATATAAGTGTCAAGAAGTCATGTTGCAGCTCTATAGGACTTTGGTTAGGCCTCATTTGGAGTATATTGTGTGCAGTTCTGCATGACCCAGAACTGGGAGGATGTGGGGCGTTGGAGTGGGTGGGTGCAGAAATACAGTGTATTCTGAAGGAACTGCAGAAGCTGGTTTACACCAAAGATAGACACAAAATGCTGGAGTAACTCAGCAGGTCAGGTAGAAAACTGCCTGGACAGAGAGTAATATTGATAAGGAGAGATTGTACAAACTTGGGTTATTTTCGCGGCAGTGCTGGAATCTGAGTGGAGACATGATAGAAATATATAAAATATATAAAATCTTTCTCCCAGGATGGAAATGACAAAAAACAGAGGTCATCGTTTTAACTGAGAGGGGCAAAGTTTAAAGGAGATGTGCAGGACAAGTTTTTTTTCCACGTTGAGCGTTGGGTGCCTGGAATCTGCTACCTGGGGTGGTGGTGGAGCCAGATATGATTGTTGCATTTTGCAGAAGCACATTGATATGCAGGATATGGAGGGATATGGAACAGGTACATGCAGAGAGATTAGTATAATTTGGCATTATGTTCAGCACGGACATCGAGGGCCAAAGGGCCTTTTCCGCGCTGTATGTCCAAAACTAAAAACGAAAACACTCTCCAGGGCCCGACCATTTCCCAATAATCTTCCAATAGATCGGGACATTGGATATAAGTGTCAAGAAGTCATGTTGCAGCTCTATAGGACTTTGGTTAGGCCTCATTTGGAGTATATTGTGTGCAGTTCTGCATGACCCAGAACTGGGAGGATGTGGGGCGTTGGAGTGGGTGGGTGCAGAAATACAGTGTATTCTGAAGGAACTGCAGAAGCTGGTTTACACCAAAGATAGACACAAAATGCTGGAGTAACTCAGCAGGTCAGGTAGAAAACTGCCTGGACAGAGAGTAATATTGATAAGGAGAGATTGTACAAACTTGGGTTATTTTCGCGGCAGTGCTGGAATCTGAGTGGAGACATGATAGAAATATATAAAATATATAAAATCTTTCTCCCAGGATGGAAATGACAAAAAACAGAGGTCATCGTTTTAAACTGAGAGGGGCAAAGTTTAAAGGAGATGTGCAGGACAAGTTTTTTTTCCACGTTGAGCGTTGGGTGCCTGGAATCTGCTACCTGGGGTGGTGGTGGAGCCAGATATGATTGTTGCATTTTGCAGAAGCACATTGATATGCAGGATATGGAGGGATATGGAACAGGTACATGCAGAGAGATTAGTATAATTTGGCATTATGTTCAGCACGGACATCGAGGGCCAAAGGGCCTTTTCCTCTGCAGGACAGTCCTATGTAGATACAAGGAACTGCAGATGGCGGTTTATACAAAAAAAGGCACAATGTGCTGGAGTAACTCAGCAGGTCAGACAGCATCTCTGGGGAACATGGATAGGTGACGTTTCAGCTTGTTTCCCTTCGATATAGGTGACATCACCTAACCATGTTCTCCAGAGATGCTGCCTGACCCATTGAGTTATTCCACCACTTTGTGTCTGTACTGCTCTATTTTCAATGTCCGATGTATCGTGTAATTACCCAACCAACCAGCGCATCTTTAGGATGTGGGAGGTAATCAGAGCTCCCAAAATAAATCGACGTGGTTACAGGGAAAACATGCAAACTGACACGGACAAGTCAGGGTCAGGATCGAGTTTGTCTTCTGTGATTTAATCTGATTAGATGTCTATCTTTGTGATTGAAGAATGCATCAACAAATTAAAATGGTGATGATATCAACTAACTCATCTGCCCCAAGTCTCAACTTGACAAGATGAGTATAGACACAAAAAAGCTGGAGTAACTCAGTGGGTCGGGCAGCATCTCTGGAGAAAAGGAATAGGTGACGTTTTGGGTTGAGACCCTTCTTGACAAGTTGAGGCCTTGAGCAAATCAGCCACGATCAATATTGAAAGGCAGGGAAGACTTGAGAGACCTACTCCTGCTACAATGTTCTTGTGCAACAACAAAATGCATTTATCCCGCGCCTGTTTAGATAGTAAAATCTCCCAAGGCTTATCACACAATGACAGCAAGCCATGTATTAGTTTAGCAAACCTTAAATGTACATCTTTAAGGGAGAGGAAGAGACACACAGGTAAGGGAGGGAATTCCAAAGTGTAGGGCCTTGGTAGCAGGAGATATGACTATCAATGGTGGCCTGATATTGGGGTGAAACATCCCAAGTTGTATTAAGTGGTAATCGGTTTTAGTTTTGATTTAGTATGGAAACAGGCGCCTCGGCCCACCGAGACCTCGACGACCATGTTCACCCACACACTAGTTCAACATATTTAATTCCTTCTTAGTACACCTAACTCTTATCACAAAATCAAGAGTGGCCTTAAGCTTTTGCACAACATTTGAATTCCTTTTAGTGCCCTGATGCAATTTAGTTTAGTTTAGAGATACAGCGTTGAAATAGGCCCTTTGGCCCACTGAGCCCATGCTGACCACGCTGACCATCAGTGACCCATTCACACTAGTTCTATATTATTCCACTTTCCAGTCCCTACACACTAGGAACAATTTACAGAAGCAAATTAACCTACAAACCTGCACGTCTTTGGGATATGGGAGGAAACCGGAGCATCCGGAGAAAATCCATGTGGTCAACGGGAGAACGTACAAACTCCATACAAACGCCACCCATAGTCAAGAGCGAACTTGGGTCTCTGGCGCTGTGAGACAGCGACTCTACCGCTGCGCCACTGTGCCACACCCAAACTAGATGCAAACAGCAAAACATAAAGTGCTGGAGGAACTCAACATATCAGGCAGCATCTGGGAAGGGTGACATTTTGTGTCAGGAACCTACTACAAACTGATGAAGTTTGACAGGATGATTTAAAACAAATCGCTATACAGTGTGTCAAGGAAACAGGGCAAATCATTAGCAATTGGCTAATTAGCAGGACTACTTTTAAATGAGAGCATTCTGGAAATCACACTTTGCAACTATACATCCACGTGGGGTCTTTGGTCAGTTGTTATTTTGGGTGGATTATATGCAATGATTGAAGCACAGAGTTTTGTTTGAATGTTGTTTGAATGACAATAAAAGGCATTC
>JAXLNO010000064.1:26932-49386 GCA_038087875.1 Malacoraja senta | reverse complement strand
GAGGCCAGGGTGAGAGGGGTCAGAGATGATCTTACCCACTCGCTTCCTGGCCCTGGCAGTGTAGAGTTCGTCAATGGAGGGAAGGTTGCAGCCAACAACCTTCTCAGCTGATCGAACGATGCGCTGCAGCCTCCGGATGTCGTGCTTGGTGGCTGAGCCAACTAGACCATGATGGAGAAGGTGTGGACAGTCTCTATGATGGCCGTATAAAACTGGACCATCATTGCCTGTGGCAGATTGTGTTTCCTCAGCTGCCGCAGGAAGTACATCCTCTGTTGGGCCTTTTTGACTGTGGAGTCGATGGTAGCCCCCCATTTAAGGTCCTTGGAGATGATGGTTCCAAGGAACTTAAATGATTCCACAGATGTGACTGTGGTGTTGTTGATGGTGAGTGGGGTGAGGGGAGGGGGAGCTCTCCTAAAGTCTACAATCAATTCCACTGTCTTAAGAGCATTGAGCTCCAGGTTGTTGCGATGGCACCAGGACACCAGCTGTGTCACTTCCTGTCTGTAGGCAGATTCTTCCCCCAGCCTGGATCAGTCCAATCAGGGTTATGTCGTCCGAAGGGCCTTGACCCGAAACGTCACCCATTCCTTTTCTCCAGAGACGTTGCCTGGCCCGCTGAGTTACTCCAGCTTTTTGTGTCTATCTTTGGTGCCCCCATTGATTGTCCATTCTCGTGTTCTCTTGGCGATATTCGCCCTCCACCTTCCAATGGATTCCAAGAGTGTAGATAATGCCCGTATGTGTGTAGGGAGGAACTGCAGATGCTGGTTTATACCAAAGATAGACTCACAAAGCTGGAGTAACTCAGCGGGACAGACAGCGTCTCTGGAGCACTCTGGAGGAAATTAACTGGAGACGAGAAAACGCTGGAACAAATCAGCGCAGGCAACAGATAGCATCAGGAAGAGTGGATAGCTGACTGGAATCAATAACAAACCGCAACAAACCTGGAACCCTCAGCTCCTATCAGCTATTGTTCAATACAAATATCCACGTCACTTTTCCTGGCATCAATAAATCAACGAAAAAAACATGATCGAAAATTTTTAATAACCTGCAGCTGGTGGAAACCTGAAATAAAAATAGCAAATTCTAGAAGCATTCAACAAGAGTAGGAACAAGGAACTGCAGATGCTGGTTCACAAAAAATGATACAAAGTGCTGGAGTAACGCAACGGGTCAGGCAGCATCTGTGGAGGAAGGAACATCTTGGCTTGATGATCCCTCTGATGAACCAGATTTATTTTTTGAGATAAGAACCTGGCACGCAATGAACAACTCGGAATGTGAAGGTATTGTCCATTCACTGCACAGATGCTGCCTGACCGACTGGGACAACTCCAGCACATTGACTTTTATTCAAGATTCCAGCATCTGCAGTTCCTTGTGGCTGCCTTCATTATTAATTTAGATGAAATTTGTTGCTGAAACTTAAAGTTGATGCATTTGGCTAATTTTCTTAAGCCGTGAAAAATATCTAATTTTGCCAAAAATAATAACCAAAGAAATGTCGCTGAACTGCACCAAAGATTAAAATAAACTAAAAAATTCAAGCTTCATTTGGAGGTAATTGATTTCATGGTTTGTGTTGGATCCCTGCCATAGCTTGTGCCAGATCTGTTCAATGGGCAGTCTATCCTGTGCCTTGTGACAAGCCAGTTCTTCAATGATGCACTGTGATCCATGCTCCATCTGGCAGTAAATCCATCCCACACTTTGACAGGTGCCATCAGGCAGGTCATTAAAGCTAAGATCTACTCATAGAGATTATGTTGATTCAGGTTCATTCTGATAGAGATCGTGAGTGGAACTGACAGCTGATTTAATGCAGAGACAAGGATCTGCAGATGCTGGTTTACTGGAAGAAAAAGACACAAAGTGATAGAGTAACCCAGCGGGTCAGACAGCAAAAAGAGTCCCGACCCAAAACGTCACCTCTCCATGTTCTCCAGAGATGCTGCATGACCAGTTGAGTTACTCCAGCACTTTGTGTCCCAGTGAAGATTTCAGCATCTGCTGTTCCTCGTGTCTACTTTCGGTTATCAGAATTGTTGATCATTGTTTTTATAGATTTTGTAGAAAGAAGTGATTGTGAACACAACATGTGATTCCAGGTAAAAAAAAGTCCTGATATTTCCTGGTACAACTAGATTTTGCCTTATCCCGTCAGTTAAACCCGTGATCAGACCCTAGCCATAGAATCACAAAGGACTTGTTAATGGACAGGAGTTCCAGGACATCTACTATGCTAGTTCCCAGCAAACTAATCTCATTGTTCCTAACCCGCTCACTTTTGTTCACCGTAGCCTTACAAACTACTCTCCTGGTTGCTATGTGTTGGAAGGGTCACCTATTCCTTTCCTCCAGAGAAGCTGTCTGACCCGCTGAGTCTATCTCCCAGTTGCTTACCCACAAGGAACTGCAGATGCTGGAATCTTGAGTAAAACACAAGGTGCTGGAGTAACAGCGGGTCAGGCAGTGTCTGTCGTAGGAATGGACAGGCGACGGTTTCTAGTAGCCACCCTTCTTCAGACCGAGTCCCGACCTAAAATGCTGCCTATCCATTCCCTTCACAGATGCTGCCTGACATTCATAGTTGCTCATAGTTCACATCAATCTGAAGAAGGATCTCGACCCAAAACGTTGTCTATTCCTTCGGTCCGTAGATGCTGCCTCACCCGCTGAGTTTCTCCAACATTTTTGTCTACCATCATAGTTGCTCCAGCAGTTTGTGTTTTACTCTCTTTGGAAGACACTGTTTAATTGTAGGAAATTTCCGATCCTAACTATTCCCCAAGTAAAAGTAATATCCTTACATGTTCTTTTGGTCAACATTCTACTTTGTTCATGCAAGCAACTTCCCTCTTACAGTCTGAAGAAGGGTCTCGACCCGAAACGTCACCCATTCCTTCTATCCAGAGATGCTGCCTGTCTTACTCCAACATTTTGTGTCATTCCTCCCTCTTATCTAAACCATTAGCAATATTGTTTCAGTCCTTATCACTCATACACTTTCATAATCCATCTCTCACCTTTCCTTCACCACCCACCCATGCTACACTTCAGTCTTACTTCCTAAAAATAATGTGTCTGAATAAGGGTCTCGACACGAAACGTTACCCATTCCTTCTCTCCAGTGATGCTGCCTGTCCCACTGAGTTACTCCAACTTGATGCGTCTATCTTTGAGATATGTTGTGGTAAGGTTCTATATGCCCAGGCTAATCAGCTCCTCTGATTTGACAGACTTTCAAAGTGTATTTAAACAATACTATCAGGCCTGTGAATCATTGCCACTTTCACCTCCACTAATAGAGATACAAGGAACTGCAAGTGCAGGAATCTTGGGCAAAAAAAACAAAACGCTGGAGGAACCCAATATGTCGGACAACAACCTCAAATAATTTTTCTCTTGTGATCACTTGTGGGAACATGGATTTTATCTCCCAAACCAGTTTAAGCCATTGTTACGGCTCCCACACTGATCCAAACTATGATTTTCCAACTTAGCCTAAAACTGGGCTGTGGACTTGCTCGTAATGTGAGGCCTTGGTATCACATCAGTGAAAACATCTAATTAACAATCATGATCTTACATAGAAGCAGTAAGAACTGCAGACACTAAAGTAAGTAAGTAAGTAAGTTTATTGGCCAAGTATTCACATACAAGGAATTTGCCTTGGTGCTCCACCCATAAATAACAACATGACATACGGTGACAGTTACGAATGACTCAGAAAACACTAAACATTAATAATAATAATAATAAGACATTAATGATAAAATACCATTGATCAAGCATGTGAACCAACAAAATACCAGATCAAAGGGAGGCTACAGATTTTTGGCTGTTGAGTGGAACAACTACTCGTGGATAAAAATTGTTTTTATGTCTGGCTGTGGCAGCTTTGACAGTCCGGAGTCGCCTTCCAGAGGGAAGTGATTCAAAGAGTTTGTGGCCAGGGTAAGAGGGGTCAGAGATGATCTTGCCCGCTCGCTTCCTGGCCCTTGCAGTGTACAGTTCATCAATGGAGGGAAGGTTGCAGCCAATAATCTTCTCTGCTGATCGGACGATTCGCTGCAGCCTCCAGGTGTCGTGCTTGGTGGCTGAGCCAAACCAGACCATGATGGAGAAGGTGAGAACAGACTCTACGATGGCTGTGTAGAATTGAACCATCATTGCCTGTGGCAGATTGTGCTTCCTCAGCTGCCGCAGGAAGTACATCCTCTGTTGTGCCTTTTTGACTGTGAAGTCGATGGTGGCCCCCCACTTAAGGTCCTTGGAGATGATGGTTCCCAGGAACTTAAATGACTCCACAGATGTGAGTGTGGTGTTGTTGATGGTGAGTGGGGTGAGGGGAGGGGGAGCTCTCCAAAAGTCTACAATCAATTCCACTGTCTTAAGAGCATTGAGCTCTAGGTTGTTGCCACGGCACCAGGACGCCAGCTGTGTCACTTCCTGTCTGTAGGCAGATTCCTCCCCATCCTGGATCAGTCCAATCAGGGTTGTGTCGTCCGCAATTTCTAAGGACTTAGCAATTGAAAATTCTGTAAGTCCCGACAGTAAAGTCAGGGATAACTGCGGAGGTGGCACAGGATCGATGAAGGAGGCTGTAAAAAGCCCGAGTAACTCAGCGGGGCAGGCAGCGTCTCTTGAGAACATGGATGGGTGACGTTTTAGGTCAAAACCCTTTCTAAGGGAGGAACGAAGGTACCGGCGAGTGCTGCGGAGTTGTGTGAGAGGTGGGACAAGGTGGCCAGCCAAGGACGGGCTGCAGAGAGGCGGTGGGAGGGTGCGCCACCAAGAATGACGAGGGACCTGGTGGAGGGCGGGGGGCGGGGGGGGGGGGGGGGTGTACCGCCAAGAGAGAAGAGGGTCCAACAAGAGGGTCCAACAGGAGGGTCCAACAAGAGGGTCCAACAAGAGGGCCAAAGTCTAATGAGTACTTTTGTGACTTTCTCGGCACCAGAAAGGTGGCGACTCTTTGTGTACCTTGTGTGCTGCATGCTGCATTCACTGTACACGTGACAATAGAGTGTCGATGAATGGGCAGGAAAGAACTGCAGATGCTGGCTTCAATCGAAGATCGACACAAAATGCTGGAGTAACGCAACGGGACAGGCAGCATCTCTGGAGAGAAGGAATGGGTGACGTTTCAGGTTGAGACCCTTCTGTGATTCATTGAAATTAATTGGGGGGCGGGTGGTGAGAAGCGTGACAGGTTACAGGTGGATGTAGGTGAAGGGGAGAGCAACAGGAATCACAGAGGGGAACTTGCTTGTGTTTATTTAGAGGCCTTAGTTATAGGCTATGACATCTCTCGAGACATCTTGTGCCATTTAATTCTGATCCAGTTCTTTCATTCCATTTAATTCCACTCATAATGTTTTGGTGATCCTCATCCAAAAGATAAACACATCCATTCTCTCCGATCTCATAAAAATCCCGATTCTAGCAAAATCTTGATCCAGCCATCGCATTCCTTGGCATGATAGTAATAACATTTATCAAGATTCGCTTGGAGCAGCTCATTTCTTACCATTAAAATATTACTCAGTGGAGACTGTCGTAAGCATCTCGAAACCATTAATATGGTTTCATTTGTCCAAAAAGAATGAAATGATAATACTTTTTTTGGGGGATAAAATAACTAATATTTTCCCTTTATTATTCCAATAAATCTGTTTTGTATATGATAAGATTTTGTAGCTTTTGTGGAACTAAGAAACTATCGAGTCTTCTGTTGTGTGTGTTGGCTCTGAGAAGTCGAGCTTCGTAAGATCGAGAGCCAGATATGCAGGGTCTAAAGATCTAGGAAAGATATTTTGGTCAACAATCAGGGCTGCATGGTGGCGCAGCGGTAGAGTTGTTGCCTTACAGCGCCAGGGACCCGGGATTGATCCTGACCACGGGTGCTGTCTGTACGGAGTTTGTACGTTCTCCCCGTGACCTGGTTGGGTTTTCTCCCAGATCTTTGGTTTCCTCCCACACTCCAAAGATGTACAGGTTTGTAGGTTAATTGCCTCGGTATAAATGTAAAATTGTCCCTAGTGTGTGTCAGATAGTGTTCGTGTGCCGGGATTGCTGGTCGGCGCAGACTCGGTGGGCCGAAGGTCCTATTTCCACACTGTATCCCTAAACTAAACTAAACCAGGCTGAAGAAGGGTCTCGACCCGAATCGTCACCCATCCCTTTTCTCCAGAGATGCTGCCTGTCCCGCTGAGTTACTCCAGCTTTTTGTGTCTTAGGTTTAAACCAGCATCTGCAGTTCCTTCCTACACACCAGTCCATGACTTCTTTTTACATAATATCCGAAGAGTCACTCATTGGTCAGAAGGTCAGAAGTGATAGGAGCAGAATTAGGCCTTTTGGCCCATCAAGCCTACTCCACCATTCATTCATGGCTGATCTATCTCTCCCTCCAAATCCCATTCTCCCTTCTTCCCATAACCCCTAACACACGTACTAATCAAGAATCTATCTATCTCTGCTTTAAAAATATCCATTGAAATATCCCCACTTGCTGACCTAAGCTTCCTTAATTATTCACACGATTCCCCAACTATTAAGCGATTATAACATCTGTTTCCACCTTCTTGGTGGACAGGCTAGATCTTATTCATCCATTACATTGTTGCTGTGGCTTCTATAGGCATTCACCTTTATCTATGGTATCCGTTACATTTTACCATTCTCAGGGGTAAATATCACCTGCAATTTGTCCTGGACAAGCCATATTCGAAGTAATGGCCAAGAAAGCACACCAACAACCCTACTTCCTTAGAAGCTTAGGAAGTTCGGCATGTAATAAGGTCATAAGGTCATAAGTGATAGGAGCAGAATTAGCCCATTCGACCCATCATGTCTATTCCACCATTCAATCATGGCTGATCTATCTCTCCCTCCTAACCACAGTCTCCTGCCTTCTCCCCATAATCCCTGGCACCTGTACTAATCAAGAATCTATCTCTCTGCCTTTAAAATATCCATTGACTTGGCCTCCATGGCCTTCTGTGGCAAAGCATTCCACAGATTCACCACCCTCGGACTAAAGAAATTCCTCCACATCTCTTTCCTAAAGGTAGTCCTTTAATTCTGAGGCTGTGACCTCTGGTCCTAGACTCTCCCACTAGTGGAAACATCTCTCCACATCCAGTCTATCCAAGCCTTTCACTATTCTGTACGTATTAGAGGTCCCCTCCCCCTCATTCTTCTAAACTCCAGCGAGTAAAAGGCCCAGTGCCGTCAAACGCTCATCATAGGTTAACACACTCGTACCTAGGATCTTGTCCCCAACAACTCTGTGCATGATCCACTCACTCAACCAAGCACTGTAGGGTCTCCGGCAGCCGCCTCCACCAACACCATGAGTATGGAACTGGTGCGCTACAATGCTGAGAACTATATTCTGCACTCTGTATCTTCCCCTTTCCTCTGTCTATTGCACTTGAGTTTGACTTGATTGTATTTATGATCTCATCTATGATGAGCGTTTGACGGCACTGGGACCGACCTCGAGGCTCCAGAGGCAGAGCCAGGACTCACCATCGCGAAGCTGGCCGGCTTCGGGGGCTGTGGCGGCGCGGCGGCGGCGGCCCGACTTCGGAGCCTCGGAGGCTTCGGCCGTGGGCCCAGTGGATGACAACGTCGGGAGCTCGCAGGTCCCAGGTTGGTGACCGATTCTCCGGAGCTCCCGCAACAACAGCTTCGTCCGCTGGACTGGAGGGTGGCAGCTTCGTCCGCCCCGGGCCGCGGAGTTTGAACCGGGCCCGTTCGCGGAGCTCGGATTCGGCCGCGGGACTTACCATCACCCGGCGGGGGGCCCAACATCGAAAGCCTGGATCGCCTCAACGCAGAGGGAGAACAAGGAGGGAAGAGACAAGGACTTTAAGACTTTTGCCTTCCATCACAGTGAGGAGGTGTCTGGTAGACTCACTGTGGTGGATGTTAAACTGTGTTAAGTGTGTGCTCTGTTATTTTATTCCCTGCCATGACTGCAAGGCACGAAATTTCGTTCAAACTAAAAGTTTGAATGACAATAAAGGATACTTTATACTTTATACTTTATGTGTGGTATATCTGTTCTCTTTGGATAGCATGCAAGGCAAAGCTTCACACTGTACCTCAGCACAGGTGACAATAATAAACATAATCCTAAATCCTAAACTCGACCCATCGAGTCTGCTCTGCCATTCCATCATGGCTGATTTAGTTTTTGTTCTCAACCCCATTCTCCTGCCTTCTCCCCGTAACCTTTGGCACCCTTATTAATTAAAAACCTATCAAACTCCGCTTTAAAAATACCGAATGACTTGGCTTCCACAGCCGTCTGTGTCAATGAATTCCACAGATTCACCACCCTCTGGCTAAAGAAATTCCTCCTAATTTCCATTCTAGCGGTACATCCTTTTATTTTGAGGCTGTGGCCTCTAGTCCTAGACTCTTCCATTACTGGAAACATCCTCTCCACACGCACTCTATCCAGGCCTTTCACTATCCGTAAGGTTTCACTGAGGTTCCCCCTCATCCTCTAAACTCCAGCGAGTACATGGTGTCTATGTACTAGAAGCTGCTTAAGTTATATATGGGCCTGACCAACTAATTTAATGAATACATTTTATGATTCAAACTTTAGTAATCTTTTTGTAATATTAAAAATTCTAAAAATCAGAAAATCAAGTTTTTAATGTTTTAGTGGTGCCAGCATCATCACAATAAAAAAAAAGCATTGTATCTATCCTTCCAGACCAGAGATATCTAATTTATTCTTACATGCCCACTGGTGTATTTTTTTATCTCGACTCCTCTGCCTCCTTTTACCCACATTTTAACGTTGTTAAAAGCTTAGTTTAGTTTAGAGATACAGCACGGAAACAGGCCCTTCGGCCCACTGGGTCCGCGCCGACCAGCGATCCCCGCACATTAACACTATCCTACACCCACTGGGGACAATTTTTACATTTACTAAGCCAATTTGATTTGTTTCATTTCACCAAATGCTCTTTTGAGCACTCCATGTACACATCAGCTGTGACACCCTCATCCATTCTCCTTCTTACCTGATTGGCAAACTCAATAAAGTTAGTTAGACAGAACTTGCTGTGAACTAATCAGTGCCATCTCTCATTCATCAGCTTTACCTTGCTTTAAATGCTATTTAAATATTATTCTTCCTGTAAGCATCACCAACATTAAACTGGCTGGCGAGTTCATATTCCCTTATTTTGGGCAAGGTTGCAATATCTTTTTGTCATCATCTTGTATCAAAGGAGGATTGAAAGAAATAGGACATAAAGTGTTGGAGTAACTCAGCGGGTCAGGCAGTATCACTGGATGGGTGACGTTTCAGATCGAGACCCTTCTTCTGACTGAAGAGGTCTCGACCTGAAACAACACCTATTCATGTTCTCCAGAGATGCTACCTGACCCGCTGAGTTACTCCAGCACTTTGTGTCCTTTTGTGTATTAACCAGCTTCTGCAATAATTTGTTTATGCACTGAGGATTGAAATAATTTAGCTTACTTCATTTACCTAAAATTCATCAGACCCATATTTACCACTTCAGCACTAAAGGGGCTGTCCCACTTGGGCGACCTTATTGGCGAGTTTAGAAGAGTTTGAAAAAATGACATGTTGAAGACCTCCTTCGACTATGTTGAAGATCCACTTCGACTAACTATGACTAACTTCGGGAAAATTGGACCGAATAGTGGAGAGTGAAGACGACCTCCTTCGATCTTCTTCGACCTCCCTTCGACCTCCCTTCGACTATGATGAAGACTATCTATGACTACCTTCGACTATCTTCGACTACCCTTGATTACCTACGACTAACGTGCCGACCTACTACGCCCTACTACGACTAAACCTACGAGTAAAAAAAGTATCGATTTTTTCCATGGCGACCTTTTTTACTCGCGGGCATTTTTCAACGTATTGAAAAAAACGCCGCGACCTAGCTGAGGCCTCGAGTACGTGGAGACCACTCTCGAGCATAAAGGAGAGTTACGAAGACCTCCTACGACCTCGTGTCGACCATGCTGCGAGTATGAGTCGAGGGCAAACTCGCCAGAACTCGCGGATTAGGTCGCCCAAGTGGGACAGCCCTTTTATGTTTTATCTCATCCACTATTTCAATAACCCTAATGATTCGGCAAAGTCTTCTTCCTTTCTTTCCACTAACTAGAATTAGTTAGTGGACCATTAACTAGAGACATTAACTAGAGATTGAGAAGGTGGTGATCGTTCACCTCCCAAGTCTAGGGACAAGTGAATCCAATGGTAGATTCTGACCATACCTAACCTTGTAACCATTCCTACTTATAGAACAAAACATTGAAAAAAGCCATTGATCCCTTCAAGTTTATGCAGGCTCTTTCAAATCAGCTGCTCATATTCCCCTAAGATAGACACAAAATGCTGGAGTAACTCAGCAGGACAGGGCAGCACAGTGGTGCAGCAGTAGAGTTGCTGTATTACAGCGAATGCAGCGCCGGAGACCCAGGTTCGATCCCGACTGCGGGTGCTGTCTGTACGGAGTTTGTACGTTCTCCCCGTGACCTGCGTGGGTTTTCTCCCAGATCTTCGGTTTCCTCCCACACTCCAAAGACGTACAGGTTTGTAGTTTAATTGGCTTGGTAAATGTAAAAATTGTCCCTAGTGTGTGTAGAATAGTGTTAATATGTGGGGATCGCTGGTCGGCGCTGACCCGGTGGGCCGAGTGGGCCTGTTTCCGCGCTGTATTTCTAAGCTAAACTAAACTAAGACCGGCAGCATCTCTAGAGAGAAGGAATGGGTGACGTTTCGGGTCGAGACCCTTTCTATTCACCTGCTCATTGGGCTCATCCATGGATCTAACCTGGAACCTCTCCTTACACAGTAACTAGTGATTTGTCGGGGCAGAGCGATCAGTTCAGAAGCATATTTGGAAGCAAGAATAACATTTATCACCATAATTGAGGTGGACAGATTGCTCTCTCTAGCTTCTGCGTGGGTCATTGTTCACAGCCAGCTCCGACGGCCAAGACGACCCAATTAAACATTGTAACTTCTTGCTTTTAGAAAAAATATTTACATGTATAATATTTCCCCAAATCAAGTCCAGCCTCAAAACTATGTAACACTTCACTGTGAGCTGTTGGTACTGACAACACACGGCCATTGAAGTAAAAATAATTTGTTTACACGTTGTACTGGGCCAGTGCTAAAATTATATCAAATGTTGTAAATGCTCATAGAGTAACGGAGTAAATTGACAATTGTCCTCCAATTAAAGTCCGCTGATTTGGACTTGGTGTAAGCGTGATTCCCAGCCATCGTGTCTCAGTTTCTCCCTTCTCTCTGTGTGATTAGGCCCCCAGCCAACCCATCAGGTTGGAATTTTTATTGCAGGAGACTGGATGTGGATTCATGAGGTTTGGCTCAGGAGCTCCAATTTCTGTTTGAGATGTAATCATTCACCAGCCATTTCACAAGTTGTTTCGGAGAATTACGGCCCTTGAAAAGTGTCGGTGAGAACACTGCACAGTGCCCAGACTATTGCTCGACTTAGCTTCTTGCTTTGACACTTCTGGGATTTATTTAGTGGATACTGGGTAGCGTTGCCGGTGAGAGCAGGAATTGAGGGGGGTGGTTCCGGGACCCCAGAACTAACTGGTGAGCCTTCCCAAGGTGTCGTGGGCCTAACTCAACGAACCACCAGTGAAGGGAGGTGCCCACTGGATAACCCCAATTATATACTGGCATCTACACCCCTAGTTTGTTCTGTTCTTATTAACATGTACATGGCTTATTATTGCGTATTGAGTTAGTTATTGTACTGCAGCATAAGTGTGTATAGGTGGTTTAGATACTACTTTGGGCTTGGTTTTCTGTGTTGAGCGCTTATCCTGGTGTTAGAGCATGTATTTTGTGTTTTAATAGTAATGGGGTGGATGGAAATTGGGTGTTGGAAGTGAAGCCTTCTTTTGTAAACAGAATTGTCCTTCAGCGGAGAAGAGGCGACGGCAAGGGTGCTGTCAGATCAAAGAATCATGGAATATAACACTGGATAAGGCTGACACGAGGAACTGCAGATGTTGGAATCTTGAGCAAAGCACAAAATGCTGGAGAAACTCAATGGGACGGGCAGCATCTGTGGTGGGGAATGGGCAGGCAACGTTTCGGGCGGGGATCCTGCTTCAGACTGATTGGAGTAGTGGGGTGGGACAACGCCTGGCAAGTGATAAGTGAATGCAGGTGAGGGGAGAGAGGGGAAGATTCGCAGGTGGGTGGGGTATGTTTCAAAGACAAGGGATGAAAAGAAGACAAAAAGATGTCAGATAAGGAGAGCAAAGGAGGTGTGAAGTGTAACGTTGGAGAGAGGTACATGGATGGAAGGGGGCGGAGGGGGTGGGGGGAGAGTGAAAAAGAAGGTGGGTAAATGGGGAGACTCAATGATGGGAGGTGAGTGTGATGAGGAAGGGAAAGGAACAGTTGATTACCACATTGTCACATTGAAGCTTTTGTTGCATGCTAACCAGCCAACGTGAAGACTATACATGATTCAGCTAAGCCAAAATAAACTAATCTCATTTGCCTGCACATGATCCGAAATCCCTCCATTCCCTGCATATCCATGCGCCTATCCAAAAGCTTCTTAAATACCACTATTGTACCCACCTCAACCACCACCCCTGGCAGCGCGTTCCAGACACCCGCCACCCTCTATGTTAAAAAATCGCCCTGCACATTTATAAACTTTTCCCCATTCACCTTAAAGCTGTGTCCTCTAAATTGCAACATTTCCACCTTGGGAGAAATGTTCCGAATGCCTACCCGATCTAAACCTCTCATAATGTTATAAACAATCAAGTCTCTTTTGTCACCAAAAGGATGCCAGAGGAGGTAGTGGAGGCAGGGACTATCCCAACATTTAAGAAACAGTTAGACAGGTACATGGATAGGACAGGTACATAGATACATAGATACATAGAAAATAGGTGCAGGAGTAGGCCATTCGGCCCTTCGAGCCAGCACCGCCATTCAATATGATCATGGCTGATCATCCAACTCAGTATCCCGTACCTGCCCTCTCCATACCCCCTGATCCCTTTAGCCACAAGGGCCACATCTAACTCCCTCTTAAATATAGCCAATGAACTGGCCTCAACTACCCTCTGTGGCAGAGAGTTCCAGAGATTCACCACTCTCTGTGTGAAAAAGTTTTTTCTCATCTCGGTCTTAAAGGATTTCCCCCTTATCCTTAAGCTGTGACCCCTTGTCCTGGACTTCCCCAACATCTGGAACAATCTTCCTGCATCTAGCCTGTCCAACCCCATAAGAATTTTGTAAGTTTCTGTAAGATCCCCTCTGAATCTCCTAAATTCTAGCAATTATAAGCCGAGTCTATCCAGTCTTTCTTCATATGAAAGTCCTGACATCCCAGGAATCAGTCTGGTGAACCTTCTCTGCACTCCCTCTATGGCTATAATGTCCTTCCTCAGATTTGGAGACTAAAACTGTACGCAATACTCCAGGTGTGGTCTCACCAAGACCCTGTACAACTGCAGTAGAACCTCCCTGCTTCTATACTCAAATCCTTTTGCTATGAAAGCTAACATACCATTCGCTTTCTTCACTGCCTGCTGCACCTGCATGCCTACTTTCAATGACTGGTGTACCATGACACCCAGGTCTCGCTGCATCTCCCCTTTTCCTAATCGGCCACCATTTAGATAATAGTCTGCTTTCCTGTTTTTGCCACCAAAGTGGATAACCTCACATTTATCCACATTATACTGCATCTGCCAAACATTTGCCCACTCACCCAGCTTATCCAAGTCACCTTGCAGTCCCCTAGCATCCTCCTCACAGCTAACACTGCCCCCCAGCTTAGTGTCATCCGCAAACTTGGAGATGTTGCCTTCAATTCCCTCATCCAGCTCATTAATATAAATTGTAAATAGCTGGGGTCCCAGCACTGAGCCTTGTGGTACCCCACTAGTGACTGCCTGCCATTGTGAAAAGGACCCGTTTACTCCTACTCTTTGCTTCCTGTTTGCCAGCCAGTTCTCTATCCACATCAATACTGAACCCCCAATACCGTGTGCTTTAAGTTTGTATATTAATCTCTTATGTGGGAGCTTGTCGAAAGCCTTCTGAAAGTCCAGATACAACACATCCACTGGTTCTCCCCTATCCACTCTACTAGTTACATCCTCGAAAAATTCTATAAGATTCGTCAGACATGATTTACCTTTCGTAAATCCATGCTGACTTTGTCCAATGATTTCACCACTTTCCAAATGTGCTGCTATCCCATCTTTAATAACTGACTCTAGCAGTTTCTCGACTACCGATGTTAGACTAACTGGTCTGTAATTCCCTGTTTTCTCTCTCCCTCCCTTCTTAAAAAGTGGGGTTACGTTTGCTACCCTCCAATCCTCAGGAACTACTCCAGAATCTAAAGAGTTTTGTAAAATTATCACTAATGCATCCACTATTTCTGGAGCTACTTCCTTAAGTACTCTGGGATGCAGCCTATCTGGCCCTGGTGATTTATCGGCCTTTAATCCATTCAATTTACCCAACACCACTTCCCGACTAACCTGGATTTCACTCAGTTCCTCCATCTCCTTTGACCCGCGGTCCCCTGCTATTTCCGTCAGATTATTTATGTCTTCCTTAGTGAAGACGGAACCAAAGTAGATATTCAATTGGTCCGCCATATCCTTGTTCCCCATGATCAATTCACCTGTTTCTGACTGCAAGGGACCTACATTTGTTTAAACTAATCTCTTTCTCTTCACATATCTATAAAAACTTTTGCTGTCAGTTTTTATGTTCCCTGCCAGTTTTCTTTCATAATCTATTTTCCCTTTCCTAATTAAGCCCTTTGTCCTCCTCTCCAGGTCTCTGAATTTCTCCCAGTCCTCTGGTATGCTGCTTTTTCTGGCTAATTTGTACGCATCATCTTTTGCTTTGATACTATCCCTGATTTCCCTTGTTATCCATGGATGCACTACCTTCCCTGATTTATTCTTTTGCCAAACTGGGATGAACAATTTTTGTAGTTCATCCATGCAGTCTTTAAATGCCTTCCATTGCATATCCACCGTCAACCCTTTTAGAACTAATTGCCAGTCAATCTTGGCCAATTCACGTCTCATACCCTCAAAGTTACCTTTCTTTAAGTTCAGAACCATTGTTTCTGAATTAACAATGTCACTCTCCATCCTAATGAAGAACTCAACCATATTATGGTCACTCTTGCCCAAGGGGGCACGCACAACAAGACTGCTAACTAACCCTTCCTCATTACTCAATACCCAGTCTAGAATAGCCTGCTCTCTCGTTGGTTCCTCTACATGTTGGTTTAGATAACTATCCCGCATACATTCCAAGAAATCCTCTTCCTCAGCACCCCTGCCAATTTGATTCACCCAATCTATATGTAGATTGAAGTCACCCATTATAACTGTTTTGCCTTTGTTGCACGCATTTCTAATTTCCTGTTTGATGCCATCCCCAACTTCACTACTACTGTTAGGTGGCCTGTACACAACACCCACCAGCGTTTTCTGCCCCTTCGTGTTTCGCAGCTCTACCCATACCGATTCCACATCCTCCAAGCTAATGTCCTTCCTTTCCACTGCGTTAATCTCCTCTCTAACCAGCAACGCTACCCCACCTCCTTTTCCTTTCTCTCTATCCCTCCTGAATATTGAATATCCCTGGATGTTCAGCTCCCAGCCTTGGTCACCCTGGAGCCATGTCTCCGTGATCCCAACTATATCATAATCATTAATAGCTATCTGCACGTTCAACTCATCCACCTTATTACAAATGCTCCTTGCATTGAGACACAAAGCCTTCAGGCTTGTTTTTACAACGTTCTTACCCCTTTTATAATTATGTTGAAAAGCGGCCCTTTTTGATTTTTGTCCTGGATTTGTCTGCCTGCCACTTTTACTTTTCACCTTGCTACCTATTGCTTCCGCCCGCATTTTACACCCCTCTGTTTCTCTGCTCACCCATTTAAGAACCCCACCACCTCTTATTCTCTGTTTATTATTGTTTTCTTCTTTCCCCCCTACATGTTGGGTCTGAGTGCTTTCCTTCTCTGCCTCCTGCCTCACACACTGTCTAATAGCTTTCTCTATTTGAGTCCCTCCCCCCAACCGTTCTAGTTTAAAGTCTCCCCAGTAGCCTTTGCAAATCTCCCCGCCAGGTATGGAGGGATATGATCCAAACGCAGGCAGGTGGGACTAATGTAGCTGGGACATGTGGTCAAGTTGGGCCGAAGGGAATGTTTCCATGCTGTATGACTCTATGACTTTCTATGAATATGTCATAGTCGTATCTATAGAAACAGGCCATTTGGCAAATCGTGTCCATTCAGACCAAGATGCCACATCTACACACCCTTCAACCTCTGGCATTCCAGAAAAAATAATCCAAGTTTGTCCAACCTCTCCTTGTAGCTAATACCAGTTAACCCAGGCAGCAGCTATTAACAACTAATCCAGGCAGCTATCTGAAGAACAAGTCTCGAAAGAGTTAACCAACTAAAACTTCATCTGCAACTGCAGTAAAATGACTTCTGTGCTAAGTAACTGCAGGTGCAGTATGACTAATAGACACACGTATCCGGTTATTGCAAACTCGGCAGGGAGGGACAGTTTGAGACATGAAGTTGCCTTTATACTTTAGACTTTAAAGATACAATGTGGAAACAGACACTTTGGCCCACTGAGTCCGCGCCGACCAGTGATCACCCCCTACACTCAAACTACCCGACACACCATAGACAATTTACAATTTACAAGAAGCTAATTAACCTGCAAACCTGTACGTCTTTGGAGTGTTGGAGGAAACCGTAGCATCTGGAGTAAACCCATGCAGTTACAGGAAAATGTACAAACACCGTACAGATAGCAGGATTGAACTGGGCCTCTGGCGCTGTAAGGCAGCAACTCTAACGCTGCGCCACCGTGCCGCCCTGACATGAAGCTGCCTACGTCGCGATCCATTTCCTTCTCTCTACTTGCTGAAATATAATCAAATATAATCTATGTTTATTATTTTTTTAGTATCAGACTTTTCCGGGTTATTTCAGAACATATAACTGGAATTAAATTGTAACCAATGATGTAAACTTCGACAGTTCCCGATGAATAACGTCACATTATTTAAATGTCTCTCTTCCATCAATAGTCAAGCAGGTCTTTGGGCTATTCAGCGATAATATTTTACTGCACTTCCAACAAAGCAAATTTGGTCCAAAATGGACTATAAAAATGTGGGATTTGTGTCAATGGTCAGTTCAGACAGCGTGGACCAAATGGCCTGGTTCTCTCTATGGCTCTATGACTAACAATGTTGCCAAGAAACCTGTAATTGATTCCTTGTTTGGCTTCATTCAGTTGACTTCCCTTCCTCTGCTGGTGCATTCTTCATGAGGCCATTCGATGGAGTCTTGCCTGGATCCTTCTTGATCCCTGAGCTATTCAATGGGAGGGCAAAGTTTAATCTCCACCCAATCCCCCACCATCATTTTACAGCAGGACCTAATTAAATAACGGTCAACAATACAAACACAGGGAAATTCTCCCCTTTCCTAGTTTTGGAATACCGCTTCCCATCAATCCCCACTGTCACAGCTGGATTCACAAGACTTCACATCTAACCTGGGAGTGTCTGCTACGCAGTGGTAGAGTACAGCGCTAGAGACCCGGGTTCGATCCTGAGTAAGGGTGCAGCATGTACAGAGTTTGTTCTCCCTGTGACCATGTGGGTTTTCTCCGGGACTTCTGGTTTCTCCCCACACTCGAATGACTTGCAGGTAAATTCGCTTCTATAAATTGTCCCTGGAATATCGGATAAAACTAGTGTATGGGGCGATTGTTGGTCGGCACGTAAAATGGTGGGCCGAAGGGACTGTTTCCACGATGTATCTCTAAACTATACTAAACTAAACTATTTCAAAATGATATCATACATGCAATGTGTTCATCAGTGGAATCGCAGTGATTTTATAGCAAATAGAGCGAGAGTGGGTGTGATGTAGGAGAAGGTTGAGTTTATGGAGAACTAACCAAAACGTTGGTGAGGCCACATTTGGAGTATTGTGTTCAGTTTTGGTCACCCTGCAATAGAAAGGATGTTGTTAAGTAGGAGAGAGTGCAGAGAGATTTAATAGGATGTTGCCAGGACATAAGTGCATCAGGTCATAAGGTCATGTGATAGGAATAGAATTAGGCCATTCGGCCCATTAAGTGTACTCCGCCATTCAATCACGGCTGATCTATCTCTCCCTCCTAACCACATTCTCCTGCCTTCTCCCCATAACCTCTGACATCTGTACTAATCAAGAATCTATCTATCCCTACCTTAAAAATATCCACTGACGTCCTCCACAGCCTTCTGTGGCAATGAATTCAACAAATTCATCACCCTCTGACCAAATAACTTTCTCCTCATCTCCTTCCTAAAAGAACATCCTTTTATTCTGAGGCTATGACCCCTAGTCCTTTTATTCTGAGGCTACGACCCCTAGTCCACTAGTGGAAACATCCTCTCCAAATCCACGCTATCCAAGCCTTTCACTATTCTGTACATTTCAATGAGGTGCCCCCTCATTCTTCTAAACTCCAGCGAGTACAAACCCAGTGCCGACAAACACTCATCGTAGTTCAAAGAGTGAAGGTCTCGCAGACCTCACCCTCACAGATGCACTAAACGTACTCGCCAAGTCCACTTTGAGAGCATCTCCCAAACCTGTGGACCATAACATCACAAGGTCCAGGGCAGCACGTGTGGGAAGTCTCCTCCAGCGCTTGGTGTTCATAAGTTCATAAGTTCACGTGACAGGAGCAGAATTAGGCCACTCGGCCCATCAAGTCTCCTATGCCTTTCAACCATGGCTGATCTACCCCACCCTCCTAACCCCATGGTGTCTTGGAAGCTCCAGCCGTGACTGGCAATGGTGGAGCATTAAATGCAACGTCGCTAAATTATAACATAGTGTCACGAGTGTTCTGAAAAATCCAGAGATGGGTTCATAATCTTTGGAATCGCCAGTTATTAATTTAAACGAGCAGATGAAAGTGAAGTAGATGTGCAATATTCACTGGAAATTACCTTGTAAGCTCGTTGGCAGATTTCCTCATCCCATATTTAACCCAATGGCAATGTTTTCTTGTACCTAGTTAACAAATGTATCGTCTTCAGTTTAGATGAACTAGCTGCCTCTTTTATATGGTGATGCAAAAAACTGCTGGAAACTTGAGGAAAACACAAAATGCTGGAGGAATTCAGCGGGTCAGGCAGAATCTGTGGAGGGAAGACTGAAGAAGGGCCCCGACCCAGAACGTTATCTATCTGATCCCTCCACAGATGCTGCCTGACCCACTGAGTTTAGTTTAGTTTAGTTGTGTTTAGTTTAAAGACACAGCGCAGAAACAGGCCGTCGGCCCCACCAAGTCCGCGCCAATCAGCGATCCCCGCACGCTAGCACCATCCTACACACACTAGGGACAATTTACAGAAGCCAATTAGCCTACAAACCTGCACGTCTTTGGAGTGTGGGAGGAAACCGGAGATCCCGGAAATACCCCACGCAGGTCACAGGGAGATCGTACAAACTCCATACAGACAGCAACAGTGGTCAGGATAGAACTCGGGTCTCTGGCGCTGCAAGGCAGCAATTCTACCGCTGCGCCACCCATCATGCAGTTCTTCCTTCACTTTGTGTTTTTTTTTAATACCAATGCCAAAGCCTGTCACATTTAAATTTTCATCACCACGTACCATTCCCGTATTTGAAAAAGGAACGACTTTTGACGCTGTACTTTGACAGGAACGCTGTGTCTCAAAACCATCCTCTTGATGCCTGAACGGATTTATCTAAAGGGATACATCATCGGGAATAGTTTCAAAGTCATGAGATTCTCAAGAAACAAAGGGACACGACAGGACCTGGAGATTAGTAGAGATTTATTTATTTATTTACAAGATGATGAACATCACCTGCCAATGTAGCATTGGCTTCTCATCCCTAATCCGAGAGAGTAACCTCAACATCCACATTAAACCATTTATCTTAACTCCACATACCTGCCTTGTATCCAGATCCTTCAATTTTCTTAGCTAACAAATTACACTATCTCGATTCCTCTATTTATAAAATGGACTTGTTCCCAGAAAACATTTTGTTAAATGATATCTTCAAGGCAGGTGAGACGCTTGATAAGAATTTTGTTACACAGGATAATGCATTATTCATTATTATAGCAAGGAAGAGCATCCTAAATCAAAGAGTCAATGCCAAATTTCTACAATGGTGGCATGGTAGCCCAGCGGTAGAGTTGCTGCCTTACAGCATTTACAGCGCCGGAGACCCAGGTTCGATCCAGACTACGGGTGCTGTCTGCACAGAGTTTGTACGTTCTCCCCGTGACCACGTGGGTTTTCTCCAAGATCTTTGGTTTCCTCCCACACTCCAAAGAAGTACAGGTTTGTAGGTTAATTTGCTTGGTACAAATGTAAATTGTCCCCATAGTGTTAATGTGTGGGGATCGCTGGTCGGCGCGGACACGGTGGGCCGAAGGGCCTGTTTCCGCACTGTTAAAAAATGTTTTATAAATGACCATGTGAAAACGTAATTCTAAATTCTTCTCCCAATGGCCCAGTCTTACCTATAGTATGTGGTAAGGAACTGCAGATGCTGGTCTGAAGCAGGATCTCAACCCAAAACGTCAGCTATTTCCTTTTCTCCAGAGATGCTACTCGAACTCAACTCCAGTATTTTGAGTCTATCTTACATTTATAATAATCTACAGTTGACTTACCCCTCTGAGTGCCTCATTCTCATGCAATATTCAAGCTTTCAAAATCAAAGGTTTCTGCTTCAATTAATTAGTTAACTAATTCATTTTCATGGAAAAATTGTAACTGAAATTCACCGTTCCCATTATAATTCTATCAAATCTCTCAATTTTTCTATACAGGGATTTCTCCCAAAGCTTTGGGCTCCATCTTTGAACAAGACTGAGTGCAAAGCCATTATGGCTGAATGGACCATTTGCTAGGCTATCCTAATACCAAAGGGTATGGTGCCAACTGCTCTTCTCCCATGAATATGGGCTTCATGAACCAACCACCTCTTTCCCTTCCCAAAGATGCTGCCATACACTCTTACACTTATAGGGGCTGTCCTACTTGGGCGACCTAATTGGCGAGTTTAGAAGAGATTGACAAAATGACATGTTGAAGACCTCCTTCAGCTATGTAGAAGACCTCCTTCAAATATGTTGAAGACTAGCTACGACTAGCTACGACTAACTTCGGGAAAATTGGACGCCGAATAGTGGAGAGTGAAGACGACCTCCTTCCACCTCCCTTCGACCTCCCTTCGACTATGATGAAGACTATCTACGACTACCTTCGACCATCTTCGACTACCCTCGATTACCTACGACTAACATGCCGACCTACTACGACTGAACCTACGAGTAAAAAATCTATTGATTTTTTCCATGGCGACCTTTTTATACTCGCGGGCATTTTTTAATATATTGAAAAAAACGCCGCGACCTAGCTGAGGCCTCGAGTACGCGGCGGCCACTCTCGAGCATGCAGGAGAGTTACGAAGACCTCCTACCACCTCGTGTCGACCATGCTGCGAGTATGAGTCGAGGACAAACTCGCCAGAACTCGTGGATTAGGTCGCCCAAGAGGGACAGGGGCTTAACTGTACCTCATGCAGTTATTCCATGATTGCACTAAAGTATTTTCTTTTGTACCACTTCAGGTTACACTACAATCGTTGCACTATTCTGCTGTTTTGGCATTCAATGGTGTACATATTGTATGTATTACTCGCTCAGTGAGCTTCATCCCAACTGGTGATTTTATTACGCCTTGGTCTGTCGAAAACTTCACGCTGCCTTAGCAAGGCCACCGGCATAATCAAGGATGATCCTCACCCCAATCACTCCCTTTTCTCCCCTTTCCCCACTCCCATCAGCCAAGAGGTACAGAAGTGCGAAAACGCACACCTCTAGATTCAGGGACAGTTTCGTCCGAGCTTTTATCAGCAACTGAACCATCCTATTGACAACTAGAGAGCGACCCTGGGCTACTATATACCTCATTGGAGACCCTTGGACTATCTTTAATAGGGCTTTACTGGACTTTATCTTGCATTAAATGTTATTCCCTTCATCATGTATCCGTACACTGTGGACGTCTCGATTGCAATCATGTATTGTCTTTCCACTGGCTGATTAGCACGCAACAAAGACTTTTCACTGCACCTCGGTACATGTGATAATAAACTAATCTAAACTAAACTAGACAAAAAACGAATGAATTTAAATCTGAATTTGAATCAATACGTTTTTGTTTAACTCATTCTTTACCAGGATAGAAACATTGTGGAATTGCCCCAACCCCACAGAGCCTA
>JAXLNO010000064.1:21932-24432 GCA_038087875.1 Malacoraja senta | reverse complement strand
GCAGTCACCTACATCCCTTGATTCTCATTCCTTCATCTAATCACGCATCAGCGCCTGAGCCAGGGCCGGATTTACGTATAAGCTTCACAAGCTTAAGATTAGGGCCTCGAGATCTAGGGGCGGCCTCAGCAGGGCCGGATTTACCTATAGGCTTCATAGACTTGACTCTTGACTTGACTTGAAGACCCATCAACACTAGTCCCACCTGCCTGCATTTGGTCCATATCCCTCTAAACCTGTCCTATCCATGCACCTATCTAATTGCTTCTTAAATGTTGAGATCAACTACCTCCCCCGGCAGCCATACATCCACCACCCTTTGCGTGAAAAGGTTACCTCTCAGATTCCTATAAAATCTTTCCCCCTACATTTAAACCTTTGCCTTCTGGTTCTCGATTCCCTACAATCTCTCATTGTTTAAAAAACGCTTTGAGTTGCATTAAGATGAGGGTCCTCACATACTTCCACATCCCACACTATCAGCCATGTCTTTGTCCATTCCTCTCATCTGTCCTTTTCCTCTTGTGGCCTTGTTGTACCCTCTTCACAGTCTGCAATGCCTTCACAGAAAGCGTAGTGAAGGGCCAAAATACTTGGATTCTTTTACCAAATCCTATCGTGCAAACGTCATGTTCCGATTTGAATGTTGTTCATTATTTCATGCGCAGTGTCATAAACGGTTCACAAGGATGATTGTTGAGTCGACTCAAGAGGCACAGCTGTAAGCAAGCACTCGTTAGCAAATGAGCTGCTTTGTTCTCTGGAAAAGGTGTTTTAAACTCACGGAGCTTTGGTCTAGACGGCTGAGTCTAGTCCAAAGGCATTAGAGACCATTGAGTCATCGAGCTATACAGAACAGAAACAGCCCAACTTGTCCATTTCAACCAAGTTGGTATTCTTGACTATTCCCATTTGGCCCATTTCCCTCTAAATTCTTCCTATTCATTCATCTGTCCAAATGTCCATCTGCCGTATCTTTGTCCATTCTTCTTGCTTGTCTATCTCCTCTTGTGACCTCTTGACACCGCACAATGCGTTCACGAAGAGGACATTAGGGGTAGTGGAGAGCCAAAATATGTTGTATTATTTTATCAAATTCTATTGTGCAAACGTCATGCTCTATTTTAGACGTTGTTATGCAGCACAGAAACAGACCCCTCGACCAACTTGTCCATGCCAACCAAGTTGGTGTTCTTGGCTACTCCCATTTGCCCACATTTAACCCATTCCTATTCATACTGGATAGGGCAGGTGTGTCGGAAGGAACTGCAGATGCTGGATTACATCGAAGATAGACACAAAATGCTGGAGTAACTCTGCGGGACAGGCAGCATCTTTGGAGAGAAGGAATGGGTGATGTTTCGGGTCAAGATCCTTCTTCAGACTGACAAAAAGCTGGAGTAGTCTGAAGAAGGGTCTCGATCTGAAATGTCGCCCATTCCTTCTATCCAAAGATGCTGCCTGTCCCGCTGAGTTACTCCAGCATTTTGTGTCTGTCTAGGGTGGGGGATGGGTTGGATTGCAACCTTGTCATGGTCGGGGAGCTTGTGTGTCTCAGTGACCCCTAGAGCTATGCCAGCGGGAGATTCGTCTCCTGTTAGGGTCTCCCATGCTGGACAGGTCGAAGGGTAGAGGCGAGATGAAGAGCGATCCACTGGTCCTCCAGGTTGGGGGTTGAGCACAGGGCTAACAACCCTGTCTTGTAAAACAAATATGTTACAGAAACAGCAACTGAAGGAATCAACACTACTGAGTGGAGGACCTTATTTGCTGCCCTACATGCCAGGAGGCATAATAGGCAGTAAGTAAGTAAATAGGGTGGGGGAGGGATGGAGAGAGAGGGTTATGAAGTCAGAGAAGTCGATGTTCCTACTGCTGGGTTGGAAGCTGCCCAAGCGAAATATGAGGTGCTGTTCCTAACCAGGGAAGGCAATGTAACACCCACAGCAACACCGGCAGAGCTTTGCATCTTGGCAGCTCACTGCCTGGCACTGGGAACGTGACAACAGTCTGCCCCGCATCAACTCCACTATTAGAAGCAGTTCTGGCACCTATTTCTCACTCGTGTTTTCACTAGTTTACCCAAAGATGTTGGCTCGGCGGGGCTTGGGATCAGAGGCAGAATGAAATACATGCACCACCTACATCACAGCCCTGACATCCTGTCTGGGCTTTCAAGACAGGCAACAGCATGTTCATTTCCAATGGATTCACTTAACTAGCGGGGAGGGGAGGGGAGCCTCATGCAAGTGTATTGTGTGATTGTCCAATTAAACAACCGACAGCAACCTCTCATTGTTTATATTTTATTTCGTGCCTCTGTGACCTCCCATTACTAAATAGTTAATAGAAAGCCAGACTTTCACACTGAGTCGGGGGAGTCCAACTGTGCCTCAACCTGCTACATGGGAAACACATCATCCCAGTGTCAAATGCAGCCAAGGGAGGTGACAGCCAATGTGAAAGTAACTCCAATTCCTTCCCAGTGTGTTTGTCTCTT
>JAXLNO010000064.1:0-21732 GCA_038087875.1 Malacoraja senta | reverse complement strand
CACATTTCATCAGCACACTCCAGGCAATTTATAGCAGCCAATTAACCGGCACGTTCTTGGGATGTGGGAGGAAAACCGAGCTCCCGGAGGAAATCCATGTGGTTACAGGGAGAATGTGCAAACTCCACACAGACAGCACTGTGAAGCTGCAGCTGTGCTAATGTGCCAATGTTGAATGAGTTCCCACATCACCCTCAACACATTCACTGCGGCACCAGAGGATGGAATTTATACTAAACAGCAACAAAACAACATTACTTAATCAGTAGGAAGGAACTGCAGATGCTGGTTTAAACCGAAGATAGACACAAAATGCTGGAGTAACTCAGCAGGACAGGGTGACATTTCGGGTCAAAACCCTTCTTCGGACTGATGTCAGGGGAGAAGGAGATACATAGATAAGGAAGTGTAAGCTGTGAAAACAGAACAAAGAGAATGGAGATCAACGAAAATGTAGAATAGATCAATGTTAGCTGGTAGTAGGTAACAACAAAGCAAACAGATAAAATGTGGTTGGAGACAGTAAGACTGGTGGGAGAACTGGGAAGGAAGGGGATGGAGGGAGAGGGAAAGCAAGGGCTACTTGAAGTTAGAGAAGTCAATGTTCATACCGTTGGGGTGTGAGCTGCCCAAGTGAAATATGAGGTGCTGTTCCTCCAATTTGCACTGGGCCTCACTCTGACAATGGAGCTGGCCCAGGACAGAAAGGTCAGTGTGGGAATGGGCCTGCACCTAACACAATGGGTCTTGGACCTGAACAGTTAACTGTGGTTACTCCACAGTCAGAGTCCTGCGTGCAGTTCTGCCAGACTGGAAGAATGTGGAGGCTTTGGAGAGGTTACAAAAGAGGTTCCCCTTTATGTGTAGGAAGGAACTGCAGATGCTGGTTTAAACCGAAGATAGATACAAAACTCAGCGGGACAGGCAGCATCTCTGGAGAGAAGGAATGGGTGACGTTCCTGAAGATGGGTCTCGACCCAAACCGTCACCCATCCCTTCACTCCAGGGATGCTGCCTGTCCCGCTGAGTTACTCCAGCTTTTTGAGTTTATCTTAGGTTCACTATGTTGTCTTAATAGAGGGTATTAACTAATAGGAGAGACTGGACAAACTTGGATTGTTTTCACTAGAGCATCAGAAGTTGACAGGTGACTTGAAAGAAGTATATAAAGTTATGAGAGTCATAGAGGCATACAGCTTTGGCCCAACTTGCACATGTCGACCAACATGACCAATCTACACTTGTCCCACCTGCCTGCATTTGGCCCATATCCCTCCAAACCTATCCTCCATATACTTGTTTAAATGCTTCTTAAACGTTGCGATAGTGCCTGCCTCGACTACCAGCTCATAGAGACATAGAGGGCAAATACTCTGTTTCACAGGATGGGAATATTAAATACCAGAGGGTATAGCTTTAAGTTGAGGGGAGGAAAGTTTAAGAGTGTTTTATGAGATTTTTTTTATACAGAGTGGTGGGCGCTCAGAACATGTTGCCAGGGGAGGTGGTGGCAGCAGACATAATAGTCACGTTTAAGGGACATTTAGATAGGCACATGAACATGCAGAGAATGGATGGACATGTACAGGCAGACGTGGTTCATTTAATTTGGCATCATGATGGCCAGAGACACGGTGAGCCGAGGAGCCTCTACCCCGGCTGGACTGATCTATGGTTCATCAGGTTACCCCGACGCAATCCTTCTCCCTGGTGAAGAGCTGGAGTAACTCTGCGGGTCAGGCAGCATCTCTGGAGGACATGGATAGGTGATATTTTGGGTTGGGACCATTCTTCAGACTGATTATAGTTTGGGGGGGGTGGGGGGAATTGATAGATAAATATGGGCAGGACAAAGTCCTGTGAGTGACAGGTGGATACAGCTGAGCGTAATTTCTCCTTATCTCGCGTTCTTTGTCTTTTCATCTCTGGCCTTTGTCCAACCATTGACCGACCAAAAAAAACCAACGCCTGTATCCACCCATCACTCGCAAGGAGAGACACAAAATGCTGGTGTTACTCAGCGGGTCAGGCAGCATTTCTGGTGACGTTTCAGGTCGGAACCCTTCTTCAGATTCACTTGGTTTTGACCTCTCTCCAAAAGTTCTCTCCCCTACCATAACCAGTCTGGAGAAGGATCCCGACCCGAAATGTTGCTTGTCCATGTTCTCCACAGACACTGCCTGACTTGTTGAGTTACTCCATCACTTTGTCTCTTTTTTTTTTTGTAAACCACCATTTGCATGCAGTTCCTTGGGTCTTCCTGGCGAGGGTCCCCGGAGATGAAATGCTAACTATTTAATTTTCGGCAGAATCTGCCTGACCTGCTGAGCGAATCTTCACGGAGCCCAAGCCAAATTTCCAGTCGTACTCAACCAAGAGACACACCGGAGATAGTTGGTCATGGGACAGTAGCATACATGTGATTGTCGAGGTAACAAGGTTAAAAGCAATACTTCACAAATAATTATTTGACGGAGAGGACATCCTGGGGACATGCATGACATTGAAGGAATGAAAACTCGTTCATAGTTATGCAGGTTCACGCAATACTGTAATTAATGGAATGTGGCATATCGCAATGAGCAAGTCCTTCCCTTGGTCTGTGTACTGCAAGTTCTGCACAGCAGCAGATAAAAGATAATCATGCAAAAATTAACTCCCTCTCACCAGTAGCTGCTCAACTTGGCCAGCTCCCCTGGTGTTAGATTGCAGAGCAGATGACAGATCTCGGGAAATCTGACAGGATACAGCCCAGATTTCATCTTCCTTTCCACACCTTGGCTGCTAACAACGACGCACCTACAGCCATCCAAGCAGCGATTTTAGCACCCGCTTTATCTCCACTGGCATTTACGTTTGCTAGCCACGCCTACTACCAAAGGCAGACACTCAAAGCTGGAGTAGCTCAGCGGGTCAGGCAGCATCTCTGGAGAAAAGGAATAGGTGTCGTTTTGGGTCGAGACCCTTCTTCAGGCTGAGAGTTAGGGGAAAGGGAAATGAGAGATATAGACGGTGACACGGAGAGATATAGAACAAATGAATGAAAGATATGCAAAAATGTAACGTTGATAAAGGAAGTGGGTGATTGTTAACTGGGGTAGGTGAAAATGAGTTACAGACAATGAAATTCACCAGGATGACAGTGAAACTACTACAACAACTAAGGTGTGGGAGGGAAGGAGGGAGAGGGATGCAAGAGAGAGAGGGGATGCAAGGAGAGAGAGGGGATGCAAGGAGAGAGAGGGGATGCAAGGAGAGAGAGGGGATGCAAGGGTTACTTGAAGTTAGAAAAAAAAAATCACTATTCATACCACTGGGTTGTAAACTGCCCAGGCGAAATATGAGGTTCTGTTCCTCCAATTTTTCTTTATCATTGTAATTTCTTTGCATATCTTTCATTCTTTTGTTCCATATCTCTATCGCCTACCATATCTCTCGTCTCCCTTTCCCTGACTCTCAGCCTGAAGAAGGATCTTGACCCGAAATGTCACCTATTCCATCTCTCCATATGCTGCCCTGTCCCGCTGAGTTACTCCAGCCTTTTGTGCCTATCTTCAGTTTAAACCAGCATCTGCAGTTCCTTCCCACACCCTCTCCGTACCACTCTGCTACTTATTATTCAGGGGTGTAATAATACTGATCAGCAAGCGATAAAAGCTTTCAAACTGCACAGCAGCTCTTTGAGTCATTAACTGTTTTAGCAACCAGCACTTTGGTTTAGAACAGGGGTGGGGAACCTGCGGCCTTTAGGCCACATGCGGCCTTCTAGGCCATTAAGTGCGGCCTTTTGAATGAATCCAAATTTTGTAGAACAAATCCTTTTATTTTTATTAATATGTTTTTGTTCGTCTTTTATTATTTTAATTTTAATCTTAAAATGAACGTATTTAAATACCAAAGAGTAAAAGAAGATTCAACGAAATAATCCTCCCGACTGACGGCCACAATTAAAACATTAATAAGTCATGAGGGCTATTTTTATTGCCACGAAGAGTTACTCGCTTTGGGCACTCTTACGGGTAGAACACGAGGAATAGATTTCTTCAACAACTTTCAAGATAAATGTCGTGAAGTACATCTAATTGAAGTTTCTTGGATGCGGCCTTATTAGATCACAGCTAACTTAATGCGGCATTCCAACATGAAAAGGTTCCCCACCCCTGGTTCAGAGGAAACAACATTTAATCTACCATCAAGATAATCAAACTTCTGTTCTTTATCACTTCTTCAGGCTGACTAGAAGTGAGATAGACACAAAAAGCTGGAGTAACACAGGCAGCATCTCCGGAGAGAAGGAATGGGTGACGTTTCAGGTCGGGACCCTTCTTCAGAAATGAGATATGATGCTATAAAATTAGACACGACTTACGTCTTAGTGACATGCCACATTAACGACGACATTAGGAACAAGGAACGGCAGATGCTGGTTTATACCAAAGATAGGCACGGGGTGCTGGAGTAACTCAGCGGGTCAGGCAGCAGTCTCTGGAGAAAAAGGATGGGTGACGTTTCGGATCGGACCCTTCTTCAGACTGAAGAAATTCTTCAGCATTTGACAGACCTTCCGTCTGAAGAAGGTGTCCTGATCCAAAATGAAACCCATCCTTTATCTCCAGAGATGCTGCTGACCCGCCTCTCAGTTACTCCAGCATCTGTGTCTATCTCAGGGCATAATTAGATTAGGTTGCATCCTGATTTTTGGTTACAACAAGAGCCAATTTTAGTCACATTGAGCTAATTTCCCCGTTTAAACGTCAATGATCTTAAGGAAAGGAAGTTTGATTGATTAATTGAAAGACACAACATTGAAACAGGCCCTTCGGTCCACCGAGTCCATGCCGACCTACGATCACCCATTCATACTAGTGCTAGTTACCCCACTTTCTTCACCACTCCCTACACACTAGGGGCAATTTGCAGAGGCTGATTAACCTACATACCCGCTCGTCTTTGAGGTGTGGGAGGAAACCAGAGGACACGGAGGAAACCCACGTGGTCACAGGGAGAACATGCAAACTCCAGACAGACAGCAGCCTAGGTCAATATTTGACCCTTGGTCTCTGGCGCTGTGAGGCAGCAGCTCTATCAGCTGCACCACTGTGCCACACTAACATTGTACAGTTTACGTGACACTGACACCGGACATGGCAGCATAATTGCCCTCTGGCATGGCTCAACAAACCGTTTAGATCGAGTACATACTGTAGAAACATAGAAACATAGAAAATAGCTGCAGGAGTAGGCATTCAGCCTTCAGCCTTCGAGCCAGCACCGCCATTCAATATGATCATAGCTGATCATCCAAAATCAGTACCCCCATTCCTGCTTTCTCCCCATATCCCTTGATTCCTTTAGCCCTAAGAGCTACTCTCTCTTGAAAACATCCAGTTAATTGGCCTCCAATGCCTTCTGTGGCAGAGAATTCCACAGAATCACAACTCTCTGGGTGAGAAAGTTTTTCCGTATCTCAGTCCTAAATGGTCTACCCCTTATTCCTAAACCGTGACCCCCTGATTCTGGACTCCCCCAAGATCGGGAACATTTTCCTGCATCTAGCCTGTCCAATCACTTAAGAACTTTATATGTTTCTATAAGATTCCCTCTCATCCTTCTAAATTCCAGCGAATATAAGCCCAGTCGATCCATTCTTTCATCATATGTCAGTTGGGGAATATAGTATACCGAGACCTTGTTAACAAAACCCACATCCCATTTGTGGCTGGGAATGGGTTCAGCAGCGAGAAACAGTACTTTGGCCCATCGACCAACAATCCTCGTGCATTAGCGCTATTCTACACACACTAGGGACAAGTTACAATTTTTTTAACCAAAGCCAATTCACCCACAAACCTGTACGACGTTGGAGTGTGGGAGGAAACCGGAGCACCCCGGAGAAAATCCACGCAGGCACAGGGAGATCGTACAAACTCCGTACAGACAGCGCCCCTAGCCAGATCGAATCCGGGTGTCTGGTGCTGTACGGCAGCAACTCTACCACTGCGGCACCATGCCGCCAGGTTCCATCCTGACTACGTCTGCTATCTGTATGGAGTTTGTACGTTCTCCCCGTGACCGCGTGGGTTTTCTCCGAGATCTTCGGTTTCCTCCCACACTCCAAACGTGCAGATTTGTAGGTTCATTGGCTTGGTATTTAAGTAAATTGGCCCAAATGTGTGCAGGATAGTGTTAATTTGCAGGGGTCGCAGACTCGGTGGGCAAAGGGCCTGTTTCCACGCTGTATCTCAAAATTAAACTAACTAAACTAAATAACATAAATGAATGTATAAGCACCAAGATGCCGGAAGTGTTTTTGGTATATATTTTTTAAATTATATTTTTTAGTGCTCTGAATATCATTTATATTTGGAACATAAAAGTGACCACTGTTGGTAAAAGGGTGAAACTAGGTCAGCATAACTGTCCCACAAAATATCCCAATGGGACCATTAACTTCCACCCAAGAGAGTAGATATTTAATTTCTCATCCCAATTTCCCCCTGAAAATTACACATTCAACAGTACAGTGTTCCTTTAGGACAGAACTGGAGTGTTAGTCTGATGTTTATACCCATGCATCTAGATTAAAACTTGAACCCAACAACTCAGTGGGTTTCAGAGGGTCACCTGTTGAATATGGTGCGGTTTTAACATGGATTCCAACCCAAGACTTGTGGTTTAAGGGCATGGCAAGAAAACGAGATGCAACATAAGAAAATAAAGTGTGTAGAAAGGAAATGCAGGTGCCGGTTTATATCCAAAATAGGCACAGGGTGCTGGAGTAACTCAGCCGTTCAGGCAGCATATCTGGAGAAAAAGGGTGGGTGATGTTGCAGGTCGGGACCCTTCTTCAGACTGAATGTTTAGGGGAGGAACTGGAGGTAAGGAAAGGAAGAACAAGGCAGGACTGGCAACAGATGACCAAGGAAGGGTGGAGCCCACAATGGTCCATTGTTGGCTGGGGAAGAGGGGACAACGAACTTATACAAGGATGCAGTCAGTGAACTAGTAGGAAGACTAGGGTGGGGGAGGAGGGAGGGAGTTACTTGAAATTTAGAGAAATCAAATGTTCATACCAGATATGCATACTTAATTTCCTTTTGTGGACTGCAGAGGTGCTTTCCAAATCACTCCTCAGTCACGGTGAAGAGAGAATATTGGCCAAATACATTGTGCTAGCTGGTGAACTCACCCATGAAATCACCAGGAATTGGAAAGCCAAATAAAATGTTTGATTAAAACAAACGAGACAATGGGCTGTAAGCTGCCCAAGCGAAATATGAGGCGCTGTTCCTCCAATTTGCGTTCGGCCTCACTCTGACAGTGGAGGTGGCCCAGGACAGGAAGGTCAGTGTGGGAATGGGAAGGGGACTTAAACTGTTTGTCAGCCAGGCGATCGTGTAGGCCAAGGCAGACTGAGCGTAAGTGCTCAGCGAAATGATCGCCCAGTCTGCGCTTGGTCTTGCCGATATACAGAGAACAATGGATACAGTAGATGAGGTTGGACTGGGTGCAGGTGAACCTCGACCTTGTTTAAAAGGACTGTCGGGGACCCTGGATGGAGTCGAGAGGGGTGGGATATGAGCAGGTGCTGCTTCTCCTGCGGTTGCAGGGGGAAAGTTCCTGGGGAGGGGATAGTTTGGGTGGAAAGGGATGAGTGAACCAGAGAGGTGCGGAAGGAATTGTCCCCTGCGGGAAATTGAAAGGGTTGGGGGGGAAAATATTATTGGTCGTGGGATCGCGTTGTAGGCGGCAGAAATGACAGAGGATAACGGGTTGGATGCAGAAGCTGGAGGGGTGAAAGGTGAGGACATGGGGGAACCCTATCCTTGTTCCGTCTGGGAGGAGGGAGGAGCAAGAGCAGAACTGTGGGATACAGAGGGGACACAGCAGATGGAAGCCATGTCTACTGAAGGAAGAGGACATCTTGGATGTCTTGGAGTGAAAAGGGCTCATCTTGGGAGCGGATGTTACGGAGACAAAGAAATTGAGAGTAAGGAGACATTATTGAATAAATACATCAAGATAAATTGCTCGAGACACGAGGAACTGCCGATACTAGTTTACAAAGAAGAACACAAAGAGCTGGAGTGCTCAGCGGGTCAGGTAGTATCGCTGAAGAACATGGATAGGTGATGCTTCAGGTCGGGATCCTTCTTCAGACCTTCTTCAGGGAAAATGGTTCAATGGTTCTTTATTGTCACGTATGCGCCACAAAGTGAAATTATTTTTGCAAAGCTCACACATGCACGAGTCGCCATACTTTGACGCCATATCTAAAAGACCAAAGTCCGGTCCACAAGCTCGATGTATTGCAATGGCCCCCGATCCAGTTAAGCCCCATCCCGCAGGGGGGCCAACTCCGTCGCCCACGACCGTCTCGGCCCGCGAACCGACGTCTCTCTCCTCGCCCCAGACCACCTCTGTGTCCCGGAGGCTCCTCCTGCAGACGCCCTTGAAGTTCGTACAGTTATGGTGAAGGTGAGTCAATTTTCAAAGGGATGACAGATGTTCAATGGGCAGAATGACCTCTGTTGTGTATGATATGGTGATCCATCTGCAGTTGGGGTGAGAGCCCTTGTATGTCCTTTCTCTGGATAGTGCTGGTAACCGTAGCTCAGGCAGAGACTGTAGGCAGATTATTATTGTGGAAATGTGTAGGAAGGAACCGCAGATGCTGGTTTACACCGTCCTTTCACCCTTATTTATTTTTACTTTTAGTCCTGTTAAAAACAAAATGTTTGTTGGAGGTCTTCTTTTATGTGGTGGGTGGGGGGAGGGGAAGGGGGAAACTTTATTTCCTAGTCCCTACCTGGTCGGAGAGGCGGCTTCACTCCGAGCTGCTTCTTCGCCCCTTCCTCGTGGCCTACCATCGGACTGGAGCGGCGTTTCCTGTCGGGACCGGCTTGGGACTACAGCTTCGACGGCGGCACAGCGCTGGGACACCATCACGGAGCGGGCGATGCCTTACCGGGTCGCCGTGCGGTAGGCTCCGGAGTGCGGTGACCGGCGACTCCAACATCCGAGGAGCTGTTTCTGCGGGGCGTCCAGCCGCGGGGCTGGATTTAAAACAACGCGGAGCCTGGGATCTGAGATCGCCAGCGTCGGAGCTCCAACCAGCGCGGCCTGAGGACTTCGGGAGCCACGGTCTCCGGGGAGGAAGCGGCTGCTCCAGACATTCCAATCCGCTGAGGAGTGTTCACCCGACGCCAGAGTTCCATCTTCCCGGCAAAGAGGGCCTGAAAACATCGGACTGGCTGCGGAGGCCACAAATAGGCCCCGATCTCGGGTGTTTCACAGAGGAAGAGGACAACTTTCTGTTGCCTTTACCCACAGTGGAAAATTTTGATTCTGTTGACGGGGGGCGTTCATGTTGAATTCTATAATGTGTTATGTCATTTTTATTTTTTTTAATTTTTCTATCGATGTACGGAAACGTAATTATTTCTTCTATGTTAAGCACTTTGGTTTCAACGCGAGTTGATTTAAACGTGCTATATAAATATAATTTACTTACTCACTTACTTACACCGAAAACAGGTGCAAAGTTCTGGAGTAACTCAGCAGGGACAGGCAGCATCTCTGGAGAGAAGGAATGGGTGACGTTTCTGATCTGAAGAAGGGTTTCGACCCGAAATGTCACTCACTCCTTCTCTCCAGAGATGCTGCCTGTCACGCTGAGTTACTCCAGCATTGTGTGTCTATCCATGTAGCAACAAGGAGTTGCACAAAGGTTAGATAAAAATGCTGGAGCAACTCAACGGGTGAGGCAGCATCTATGGAGCGAAGGAAATAGGCAACGTTTCGGCCCGAAACGTTGCCTATTTCCTTCGCTCCATAGATGCTGCCTCACCCGCTGAGTTTCCTCAGCATTTTTGTCTACCTTCGATTTTCCAGCATCTGCAGTTCCTTCTGAAACAGTTGCACAAGGTTAACTAGGTTGTTTGAATTAACTGGAATGCGGATTCAAATAAATACTTCCCAGCAGGAGTTAAAGATAAGAAGCAGGCGAGAAGCCCGAGGCAGTTTCTCACTGTCTTGTCCGCAATGGACAGCAGCAGAAGTGTTGTTATGACAGCTACGATACGCTTATTCTCTCTTTACTCATCGGACCGCCAACTAAAAAAAAGTTCAAACAATTGGACATTGTGCATTTTTGAATTCTTTCCCCTGAGGTGTTGAAATACTTGAGAAAGAAACACAAGAATCAATTCTAACCCTCTGGGAAAATATTCCTATTATGTTGTAAGTTCACACCGCTGAGCACAAGAACAGGTGCAGCTCATGTGTTGGTTTAGTTTAGTTTAAAGGTACAATGTAGAAACAGGCCCTTCGGCCCGCCAGCGACCACCCTGTACACTTGTTTTATCCTACACGGTAGGGACAATTTGCAGACAAACCTGCACCTCGTTGGAGTGTGGGAGGAAACCGGAGCACCCGGAGAAAACCCACACAGTCACAGGGGGAACATACAACTCCATACAGACAATAGACAATAGACAATAGGTGCAGGAGTAGGCCATTCGGCCCTTTGAGCCAGCACCGCCATTCAATGTGATCATGGCTGATCATCCCCAATCAGTACCCCGTTCCTGCCTTATCCCCATATCCCCTGACTCCGCTATTTTTAAGAGCCCTATCTAGCTCTCTCTTGAAAGCATCCAGAGAACCGGCCTCCACCGCCCTCTGAGGCAGAGAATTCCACAGACTCACCACTCTCGGTGAGAAAAAGTGTTTCCTCGTCTCCGTTCTAAATGGCTTACTCCTTATTCTTAAACTGTGGCCCCTGGTTCTGGACTCCCCCAACATCGGGAACATGTTTCCTGCCTCTGGCGTGTCCAAACCCTTAACAATCTTATATGTTTCAATGAGATGCCCTCTCATCCTTCTAAACTCCAGAGTGTACAAGCCCAGCTGCTCCATTCTCTCAGCATATGACAGTCCCGTCATCCCGGGAATTAACCTTGTAAACCTACGCTGCACTCCATCAATAGCACTCCCTCGACAGCACCCGTAGTCAGGATTCAACCCGGGTCTCTGGTGCTGCAAGACAGAAACTCTACTGCTGCGCCACCGTGTCACCACTGTGTTGTTAACCAATTTTTAAATGCTACTATTACCACTGCAGCTGACACTACAGAAAATGGGTCCCCAAAGTAATACTGTTCAAACTATCATTTAACAAAGATATCAGAGCGCAGTGCATACATTAGGTATGTTACAATACTTACCTTCAGCGGCGCTGCAATTCTGCCACTGGCCGTGTGCACGATTTTGGCGCCTTTGAGGGGGGGGCGGGGTAAAAACACGGGTTTCTCCTACCTTGTCCTGGATTATATTTCGTTGGTGTGCAAGCTTTTGCTAAAGAATCGTTCCGACGGGCGTTTTGTGTATTTTTTATTTTTATTCGCCCGACAAGTTCAGCACTGGAGTTATTTTAAAATCAGCTTCGAAAGCCGTCAATGCCGACAACGGGGACGGATTTCACGCACGGGACAGGAAAACGAAAGCCGTTTATTTTATGTATAAAAGTGCTTCTTAAGAGGTCTTTAATTCACATTTAAAAATGCGAAACGGTGATTCTTTTCCCCGAACTAACGGCAGTATTTTTCATGCCAATACGGGGTTAAATTCACCGCAAATCAACGTTCCAAATGATCGCGTTCCAGAAAAAAACACTCGCAAGATGATTTAAATGCCCATTAATTTACAGGTATTAAACATTAAATTCCTTCCATTTGGCCTGTAAATCCATGACAATGAGATTTAAAAATTATGTTATATTGTGAATTCTTGTGTGAATGTTATTTGGACACTTAGGCTATTTAAAAATGTTAATCTATTCTTAAGAAATTGATAGATGTTTAGATCTAGTAATTGAATTTTGTAATTAGCTACAATTAGGTAACTAACTAATTATATGCTTTAATTTCATGTCATCTAAGTAAGATTGTTTCATATTTGTTTCAGAATGCTTCAATCTATAATAACTGAAAAATTTCTTTCAGTTCTCTTAATTTTTAAGAAAGTTATGGGCTTTTGACTGTCCTCGATCACAGCTTTTGTGTTAAGTCAATGGAAAAGCAACAGGGAACAAGATGCTAATTTCCGAGTATGGAAATGGCCATAACTTTTTTAATACTGAAGATATGAAAGTGAATTAGGTGTCAAATTAAACGTCTTTTTATGCTTTATCTGATGGGATAAATTACAGACTTGATTTTTTTTATCTCAAAATTTTGTAACATTGCTACATACATATATTGGCAGAGTTTCTAAGAATGGTTTTACAACTTCACTCATAGCACAACAGGCAACACATTGCTGAGTCACGAACGCAAGGAATCTCATATTTCCCATGTCTCAGGAATTGTAGATGCTGGTTTATACTGAAGATAGACACAAAGTGCTGGGATAACTCAGTGGGTCAAGCGGCAACTCTGGAGAAATAGGATGGGTGACGTTTCGGGGCGAGAACCTTTCTTCAGACTGCTTTGGAGAATCGAGGAACTGCAGATGCTGGTTTACAGAAAAATACCCCCCATCATCTATTGCGGGAACTTTAACTCCATTTGCCCATCAAGCACATACTCCACTCACTGGCTTCTCTTTCTCCTCCCTCCGCTATTGCCATCTCACCATCATCTCTCCCTTGGTAGACAAAAATGCTGGAGAAACTCAGCGGGGCAGGCAGCATCTGTGGAGCGAAGGAATAGGCGACGTTTCGAGTCGAGACCCTTCTTCAGACTGATGTTGGGGGGGGGGGGGCGGGAAGAAGAAATTAAGAGGCGGAGACAGTAGGCTTGTGGGAGAGCTGGGAAGGGAAGAAGGGAGAAAGCAAGGACTACCTGAAAATGGAGAAGTCAATGTTCATACCGCTGGGGTGTAAACTACCCAAGCGAAATATGAGGTGCTGTTCCTCCAATTTGCGGTGGGCCTCACACCGACAATGGAAGAGGCCCAGGACAGAAAGGTCGGATTCGGAATGAGAGGGGGAGTTAAAGTGCTGAGCCACCGGGAGATCAGCTTGGTTATTGCGAACTCAGCGGAGGTGTTGGGCGAAGCGATCGCCAAGCCTACGCTTGGTCTCACCGATGTAGAGCAGTTGACACCTGGAACAGCGGATGCAGTAGATGAGGCTGGATAGACTGCTTGGGTCCTTGAATGGAGTCGAGGGGGGTGGTAAAGCGACAAGTGTAGCATTTCCTGCGGTTGCAAGGGAAAGTACCAGGGGAGGGGGGTGGTTTGGGTGGTCTCTCCCTTACTCGTCTCCAGTCTTCACCTTCCTATCGTCAGATTCCACAAACTGAGCCCATGTGTTGTCTCCACTCATCACCTCCCAGCCTCTGACACCATCTCCACCCTTCCCTGCTCCACCTAAGTCCATCTCAGTTGAGTTTATTGTCACGTGTACTGAGGTACAGTGAAAAGCTTTTGTTGCTTGCTAACCGGTCAGCAAAAAGACAATACATGGTTACAATCAAGCCATCACAGTGTACAGATACGTACATGATAAAGGGAATAAAGTGAATAATATTTAGTGCAAAATAAAGCCCTGTAAAGTTGAGTTTGAGTTTAGTTTAGTAGAAAATAGGCCGAAGGTCTTCAATGAGGTAGATAGTAGTTCAGGACCGCTCTCTAGTTGTTGGTAGGATGGTTCAGTTGCCCGATAACGGATGGGAAGAAACTGTCCCTGAATCTGGAGGTGTGCGTCTGAATTTCTGACGTGAATCCACCTATCACTTGCCAGCTCTTGCTCCACCCCTCCCCTCACCTCTTCACTTAGCCTATTTCCCTCATCTTCCAGTCTAGATGGAAAATTTCAACCTGTCCGTCCGTCCATTTCCCTCCACAGATGCTGACTGATCTGCTGAGTCTCCCCAGGTGTTTGTCACTTGCTTCAGTGTTACAGAACATCATGCCTGAACCACTTAGCAGCAGTTTGACCACTGGCAAGGGCAGTGGAAAACGGCAGCATTTTGTAATTACATTTTACCTAAAAATAAAATATAGGCTTTCACGTTGGAATCCAACAGCATGCAGTCATTTGTAGAACTGTTTATCTGCCGTCTGTGGTGAGCTCGTGTGTTATACCCGTGCGATCTCTCCAGGTTATTGTTGGCAGTCCAGGGTTGGCAGTGGGGATGAAGGAGCCAAGGCTGGGAGGCCTTGTTTTCAAATGAAAAAGCAATCCTCATCTTTGATTCTTGATTTGAGCTGCGGGACCAGTGTAACAGCCCGGCTTTTAACAAAGAGAAGCCTTTCCCTGTTTAAAGGATGGGCACAAGAGCAGAATAGCGAGTTTGTTTTAGTCATTTGTTCTTTGGGATTTAGCACATGGAGTCAGACTCTGATGTAAAGATGTGGGTGAAAGTTCAGTTCTAAGCCCCTGTCTTGCACGTGGAAGACGTCTTGTCGACACCAATCCCAGCAGAGTCACACGCAGGAATTAAACACTATCCCCTCACCAACTTCTGCTCGTTGGATCTTAATTTGGCCAGAACTGAGTTGGGATGAGAAGATTCTTCCTGTGGGAGCCGCCCTCTTCTGAAAGCTGATCTACACATGGTTTAGGCATTAAATGTCCGTTAACCCTCGGACAACTGAACACTTCTTTGTTTGGCAATCCTGGTGAAGGAGCAGAAGCCATTGGCTAGTCCCTTCTCAAGACCGGCAATAGTGAACGCGGAGTCCACAAAGTAAAGCTCTTGGGCCCAATCATTCCAGTGGGATGGGAAAACCAAGAAGGGGAAGAGACATTATCAGGTAAACCTCCAGAGGACAGAGTGTTGAAAAGAGTGCCGTGATTCTTATATCCACGCTCGAGAGAGAGAGAGAGAGCAGTGCAGCTGGGTGGAGCTGCAGCCTCACAGCGCCAGAGACCTGGGTTCGATCCTGACCTCGGGTGATGTCCGTGTGGAGTTTGCACGTTCATCCCTGTGAGCACGGAGGATTCTGCCTGGTGCTCCGGCTTCCTCCCACGTGCGGGCTTGTTGGTTAATTAGTCTCTGCAAAGTCCTCCTTGTGTGAAGGGAGTGGGATAACATTGACCGAGTGCAAACGAGTGATCCATGGTCGGTGTGGACTTGATGGGCCAAAGGGCCTGTTTCCACGCTGTATCTCTAAACGAAACAAACAAACCCTTGTGAGACAAAATGAGCTATTCAAGGGAGAAGGTGACAAACTGATAGGAAGGAACTGCAGATGCTGGTTTAAATCGAAGATAGACACAAAATGCTGGAGTAACTCAGCGGGTCAGGCAGCATCTCTGGAAAGAAGGAATGGGTGACGTTTCGGATCGAGACCCTTCTTCAGACTGATGTCAGGGGAGTGGGCGGTACAGAGATAGAATGTAGTCGGAGACAGTAAGACTGGTCGGAGAACTGGGAAGGGGGAGGGGGTGGAGAGAGTGGGAAAGCAAGGGCTACTTGAAGTTTGGCAAACTGGTAGTTAGGTGTCTGTGAGTAGAAGAACTCAAGAGGCACAGAGAGGAAATTTCTCCCCAGTTTTGGGTTTGTTTATTGTCTTATATACCAGGGTGCAATTAATTCCTGGTTTGCATGAAGCTCACAATGTGAACAGGAAACTTGGTATTAATAGATGCAACTGGAAGCAATGATTGATAAATAAATTCAAAATAATTCTGAAGCACAATAATAGAATAACCAGATGAGGAAGATTCATGAGTAAGAACACATGGCATCACCTGGATATAGTGGATGTGGAGAGGATGTTTCCATTAGTGAGAGAGTCTAGGACTAGAGGTCATAGCCTCAGAATTAAAGGACGTTCCTTTAGGAGGAAGATGAGGAGTTTATTTAGTCAGAGGGTGGAGCATCTGTGGAATTCATTGCCACAGAAGGCTGTAGAGGCCAAGTCAATGGATATTTGTAAGGCAGAGATTGATAGATTCTTGATTAGTAAGGGTCAGGGGTTATGGGGAGAATGGGGTTAGGAGGTGGAGATAGATCAGCCTTGATTGAATGGCAGAGTAGACTTGATGGGCCGAATGGCCTAATTCTGCATCCGTCACTTATGAACTTATGAACCTCTGGGAAGGGATATGAAAGAGGTGATTGGTTCAGGAGTCTCATAGCAGTGGGGGAAAAGTTGCTCTTAAAGGGCCTGTTCCACTTGGCGATTTTTTCGACGTCACAACAGTGTTGTCAAAAGATTTAAAACATTTCAAAATCCAGCGGCGCTAAAAAAAACACCGTGCGTCATACGTCATCGCGCAGCGACACGGCGCGTCATCGCCGCGTCATTGATGCGTCACGCCGCATTGCGCTGCGAAGTTTCGGTGACCTGATACGTCAGCCAATGATGCTGGCAGACGCCGAAAAAAATCACCAAGTGGGACAGGCCCTTATGTCTGGACATGTAAACTTTTAAGCTCCTGCATCTTCTCCCAGAAGGTAGAAAAAGAAAAGGAATGGCCAGGGTGGCAGGCATCCTTGGTCTGAAGAAGAACCCCGACACAAAATGTCACCCATCCTTTTCCTCCAGAGATGCTGCCTGGCTCGTTGAGTTACTCCAGCACTTTGCGTCTATCTTCCCACCAATACTTTAGTTTATTGTCACGTGTACCGAGGTACAGTGAAAAGCTTTAGCTGGATGCTAACCAGGTGATGGAATGACTGTCCATGATTACAATCGAACCATCCACATGGCTAAGGAATTAAGGTTTAGAGCAAGATAAAGTCCAGTAAAGTCCGATTAAAGATATTCCGAGGTGTTTCCAACTAGATGGATGGAGGCTGATAGCGATCCTGATGCAGTGTGGCGTGAAGATGGATTGGATGGAAGGGAGGAGCCTGTGCTAGACTGGGCTGTGTTCACCACTCTCTGCAGGTTCAGGCTGCTGAGAGCAGAGCCCTTGGCTTGCCCAATACATCCCTTGCAATCTGTGTACAGGAAAAATAGACCTACAAAGGATACCATCCTCATTGCACTCCATTCAACTCTGGATCACGACAACTGTGTCAGGATGCATTCATAGAGTCAGTGTGGAAACAGGCCCTTCGGCCCAACTCGCCCACACCAGCCAACATGTCCCAACTACCCTAGTCCCACTTGCCTGATCTTTGTCCATAACCCTCCAAACCTGTCCTATCCATGTACCTGTCCAACTGTTGCTTAAACGATGGGATAGCCCCAGCCTCAACTACCTCCTCTGGCAGCTTGTTCCATACACCCACCGCACTCTGTGTGAAAAAGTTACCCCTCAGATTCCCATTAAATCTTTTCCCCTTCAAGTATTCCATCAGAATACTTTCTATAGCACATCTGCAGACGTTCGAGAGAATATTCATGGACATGCCAGGTCTTCTTAGACACCTAAGAAAGTAGATACACTGACGTGCTTTCTTGATCCTAACAGTGTGAAGGGTCCAGGTTAGGTTGCTGGTGATGTACATGCTAAGGAGCCTGAACCGTCACTACAGCAGCTCTGTAAACGAGGACTGAGTTGTGGTCACCCCCTCACTTCCTTATGTCAACAAGCAACTCTTTGGTCTTTCTGTGTAGGAAGGAACTGCAGATGCTGGTTCAAACCAAAGATAGACACACAATGCTGGAGTAACTCAGCGGGACAGGCAGCATCACTGGAGGGAAGGAATGGGTGACGTTTCGGGTTGAGACCCTTCTTCAGGCTGAAGAAGACTGTCTTTCTACCATTTTAGGCTAGGTTATTATTCTGACACCGTGACTGATCCCAATCTCTTTCCAGTAGTCCACCTCATCGTGGGCATTGATCTGGTCAACAACAGGGGAATCATCAGCGATCTTAAAGATTGAGTTCAGACAAAAAAGCTGGAGAAACTCAGCGGGTGAGGCAGCATCTATGGAGCAAAGGAATAGGCGACGTTTCGGGTCGAGACCCTTCTTCAGACTGAGTCTGGGGAAAGGGAAACAAGAGATATAGACGATGATGTAGAGAGATATAGAACAAATGAATGAAAGATATGCAAAAAAGTATCGATGATAAAGGAAACAGGCCATTGTTAGCTGTGTGGTTTAACTGTAACAGGTTGGGAAGCTGGGGGGAGGGAGACAGTGGGGGTTGCAGAGTGGGTAAGCTGGTGAATAGATGGCGGATGAAAGTCATCCGATTATTTGACACTTCAGAGGCCCCAGTGGAGGAAAGAGACGGGAAATGCAGCTGGTGAAGGATGAAGGAGGTGGAATGTCATTTCCAATGAGACCCAAAGCTTGGAAACTCAGTGACAGACTCTTTCACAATGGAAACCTGATCATTTCAGAGTTGCCGTGTGGGTGTAACACAGGGATACAAAGCCTACAAGCAGTGTTAATATATGGCCCAATCTTTTAGTATGTGATATGAGAATGAAACTTTGTGGAGACGATGTCCACAGTGAAGCACAATGAAAAACCGCTCGTGATGTGTCCGTGTTTCAACATCATGACTTCATGTTAGTTTTGTTCCAACAGCTGTCTTGGGCATCAGCAGTAACATGACCATTCCCCTGGTCCGAACAGTGCGCTGCTTTCAGTCGCGTGATTGCTGCTAGTGGGATTGCTCATCATTAATAACTGCTCCTGAAGGCTGGGTTACAATTAATTCTTGCAATGGAGATGGCACATGTGCAAATTCAGCACCACTCTCTGAGGGGAGGAAGCTTGCAGACAGAGGGAAGAGTGCATGAAAGTTTGTTTAGTTATGTTTAGTTTAGTTTAGTTTAGTTTAGGTTAGGTTAGATTAGAAAGGAACTGCAGATGCTGTTTTAAACAGAAGATAGACGCAAACAGCAGGGGTAATAGACAATAGACAATAGACAATAAACAATAGGTGCAGGAGTAGGCCATTTGGCCCTTCGAGCCAGCACCGCCATTCAATGTGATCATGGCTGATCATCCCCAATCAGTACCCCGTTCCTGCCTTCTCCCCATATCCCCTGACCGCTATTTTTAAGAGCCCTATCTAGCTCTCTCTTGAAAGCATCCAGAGAACCTGCCTCCACCGCCCTCTGAGGCAGAGAATTCCACAGACTCACCACTCTCTGTGAGAAAAAGTGTTTCCTTGACTCTGTTCTAAATGGATTACTCCTTATTCTTAAACTGTGGCCCCTGGTTCTGGACTCCCCCAACATCGGGAACATGTTTCCTGCTTCTAGCGTGTCCAAACCCTTAACAATCTTAGGGGGTCAGGGGGTCAGCGAGTACCTCTGGAGAAAAGGAATACGTGACGTTTTGGGTCAAGACACTTCTTCGCCACCTATTCTTTTTCTCCAGAGATGATGCCTGACCTCATTCATACAAGTTCTATCCTACACAGTAGGGTCAATTCACAGAAGCCAATTAACCGACAAATCTGTACGTCTTTAGAATGTGAGAGGAAGCTGGTGCACCTGGAGAAAACCCACACAGTCACAAGGAGAACGTACAAACTCAGTGCAGACAGAACCCGTAGTCAGGATCAAACCTGGGGCTCTGGCGCTGTCATGCAGCAACTCTACCGCTGTGCCACCGTGCCGCCCCGTGTAGTAAGAAGCTACTTTTAATAAATAACGATGTTGTTATAAATTACAAAGTAATAAATCGCTTTCAAAAGTTCATACCTTCATAAGTGATAGGAGCAGATTTAGGCCATTCGACCCATCAAGTCTACTCCGCCATTCAATCATGGCTGAGCTATCTCTCCCTCCTAACCCCACTCTCCTGCCTTCTCCCCATAACCTCTGACACCCGCACTAATCAAGAATCTATCTATCTCTGCCTTCAAAATATCCACTGACTTGGCCTCCACAGCCTTCTGTGGCAAAGAATAGTAAGATTAAACGAGAACTTACCAGTTTGAAGTTTGATCTTTATTTTATGAGGAGTTACGATGAGCGATTACGTGAATAGAAGGCCGTCAGCCCGCATGCGTGTCAATCTTCAAAGCAGCGGTGTGAAATCACAGATAACAGTTGTTGAACTAACATAGTAAGATTAGAGATGACTAGAACTACCAGATGATCTTTATGATACGAGGGTTGGGAGCGGAGGGCATGTAAACGCTCATCGTAACTCCTCATAAAATAAAGATCAAACTTCAAACTGGTAAGCACGTTTAATCTTACTATTTTACTTCGGAGTCACGTGAGTGACTACGTGAAGATTTTAAAGCTCTGTGATTTCATGCCGTGGAAAAACGAGTCCACACAAGCAAGACTGCATCAGTTGACCACAGATAAGGGAAACATTCATAATGCATACAGATATGACAGATTTAAAACATGCTGATGCTGATAAATGAACAAATAATAATAATAGTAACCCCTCTCTTCCGGGGTATACTATAATATGACAGGATACTTTGACTTGATTGCACCCATGTGGCACAGGAAGTGGCGGCGCCTAACGGCAGCGGCTCGACTGCAGTCCGTCTGTCTTTTTTTATTTTTGTCTAGTTAAATGTAGTTGTTTGTGGTTTTTTTAAATATTTTTTAAAAAATATATTTTTTTAAATATTGTTTTTAACTGTGTATATGTGGGGGGCGGGGGGGAAACTTTAAAAAATCTCTTCCCTGCATGGGAGACCCGACCTTTTCCCTGTGGGGTCTCCGTTGTCGTTGGGGCCTAGCTCCGTGGAGCGGCCTCCGACCGGGACGACCTGGGGGCTCCAGTCGCGGAGCCTGTGGAGCTGCGGACTTACCATCGTGGGGCTGGCCGGCCTCAGAGCGTGAGGAGCGGTGGTGGCTCGCTGCTGCGGCCCGACTACGGAGCTCCAGCTGCAGACCTGTGGACTATGATATCGGGAGCTCGCGAGTCCGGGTGAGAGACCGCTTTCCGGAGCTCCCACAATGCAACTTCTCCTGCCCGTGTCGCGGGGTTTGAACGACTCGGAGCGGGGCCGTAAATCGCCCGGCGCGGCTTTAATGGCCGCAGGACATTCCAGCGCCCGCCGGGGGCTCCAACTTTGTGACTTTTGGGCCCGGAGCGAGGCCGTATATCGCCCGGCGCGGCCTCAATGGCCGTGGGACTTAACATTGCCCGCCTGGGGCTTCAACATCGGGAGAAAAATGGTGCAGTGGAGAGAAAAGACTTTGCCTTCCATCACAGTGAGGAGGAGATTCACTGTGATGGATGTTTTTCTGTAGATTGAATTGTTTGTGTGTCGTGTAGGAATTGTTTTGTTTGTATGGCTGTGGAAATGGAATTTTGTTTGAGCCTCTTTGAGGTTCAAATGACAATAAAATCTAATCAATCAATCAATGTGACTAACATATGCCACCACCACAGTGTATCAATTTGGAACTGAGCATGCAGTTTATGCATATTCGCACAATAACCCTTTAACCCATAGTAAGCACCTAGTGTCTATAGATAGTTGATACCAATAACTGAAGAATTGGTAATTCATGCAATTCCCATCCGCTCCGTGACTAGAGATGGCATTCGTAATTTTCCATCTTTGAGCACTAGCATCAGTTTGTAATATACTGAAGATTAATTGACCAAAACTACTGGAGCAACGCTGAATATAGTTCTTCCACCATTGTGACTTAGGTAGCTTCAGCTGGTAATAGCATAGGTATGTTAACAATGACCTATATGGCACTTGAGAGGTTACTACTTTGCACGTTGTAAGTTCTGATAATGCAAAGGCCCAATTATACAGCTGAAATACAGCTGCTATATTGCCAATTACACTTGATGGATAGAAGACTGCTTGATAACAAGGTAGTTACAGGCTTCTATTGATTCCAATCTCTTGCCCCAGGGCGGAGTCAC
>JAXLNO010000063.1:0-29013 GCA_038087875.1 Malacoraja senta | reverse complement strand
TAAGCGAACTGCAGTGGGTCCAGGTATTTGTCGAGGTAGGAGTTGATCTGCGTCATGATCAACCTCTCAAAGCACTTCATCACCACAGACGTTAGTGCCACAGCTGTGATGTGAAATTCTCTGGAACTGGACCAGAGAATTTCACATCTCTGGTCCAGTTCCTATGAATTGTTTTGGACTTTGCTTCTAAGGTCTTGCATAAGTTTAACATAATTTTTGAATTGGATAATATTGGAACTAAAATTCAGTATATTATTTGTAATGTCATGTCAGCGTAATATCACTGACTGGATAGCACTCAACAAAAAAGCTTTACACCGCACCTCAGCACACATAATAATATACTACACTTAACTGAATAGTTTTCATTTGCTTTGCTTACTTTACAATATATATTAATGATTTGGATGAGGGAATTGAATGCAACATCTCCAAGTTTGCGGATGATACGAAGCTGGGGGCAGTGTTAGCTGTGAGGAGGATGCTAGGAGGCTGCAAGGTGACTTGGATAGGTTGGGTGAGTGGGCAAATGCATGGCAGATGCAGTATAATGTGGATAAATGTGAGGGTATCCACTTTGGTGGCAAAAACAGGAAAGTAGACTATTACCTGAATGGTGGCCGATTAGGATAAGGGGAGATGCAACGAGACCTGGGTGAAATGGTACACCAGTCATTGAAAGTAGGCAGGTACACAAAAATGCTGGAGAAACTCAGTGGGTGCAGCAGCATCTATGGAGCGAAGGAAATAGGTAACGTTTCGGGCCGAAACCCTTCTTCAGACTGATAGGGGGTGGGGAGAAGAAAGGAAAAAAGGAAAAAGGCGGAGGAGCCCGAGGGCTGGGGGAGGGGAGGAGACAACCAGATGGCTGATGAAGGGGAGGGGACAGCAAGGGCTAGCAGAATTGGGAGAATTCAATGTTCAAGCCCCCAGGATGTAGACTGCCCAAGCGGAATATGAGGTGCATTTCCTCCAATTTACGGTGTTGCTTGCTGTGGCCATGGAGGAGACCCAGGACAGAGAGGTCAGATACGGAATGGGAGGGGGAGTTGAAGTGCTGAGCCACCGGGAGGTCAGGTTGGTTATTGCGGACCGACCGGAGGTGTTCAGCGAAACGATCGCCAAGCCTCCGCTTGGTCTCATGCAGGTGCAGCAGGCTGTGAAGAAAGCGAATGGCATGTTAGCATTCATAGCAAAAGGATTTGAGTATAAGAGCAGGGAGGTTCCACTGCAGTTGTACAGGGTCTTGGTGAGACCACACCTGGAGTATTGCGTACAGTTTTGGTCTCCTAATCTGAGGAAAGACATTCTTGCCATAGAGGGAGTACAGAGAAGGTTCACCAGACTGATTCCTGGGATGGCAGGACTTTCATATGAAGAAAGACTGGATAGACTCGACTTGTACTCGCTAGAATTTAGAAGATTGAGGGGGGATCTTATAGAAACTTACAAGATTCTTAAGGGGTTGGACAGGCTAGATGCAGGAAGATTGTTCCCGATGTTGGGGAAGTCCAGAACAAGGGGTCACAGTTTAAGGATAAGGGGGAAGTCTGTTAGGACCGAGATGAGAAAATCATTTTTCACACAGAGAGTGGTGAATCTGTGGAATTCTCTGCTACAGAAGGTAGTTGAGGCCAGTTCATTGGCTATATTTAAGAGGGAGTTAGATGTGGCCCTTGTGGCTAAAGGGATCAGGGGGTATGGAGAGAAGGCAGGTACAGGATACTGAGTTGGATGATCAGCCATGATCATATTGAATGGCGGTGCAGGCTCGAAGGGCCGAATGGCCTACTCCTGCACCTATTTTCTATGTTTCTATGTTTACTTCTACTCCTATTGTCTATTGCCTATTGTCCATTGTCTATTGTCTATTGTCTATTGTCTATTGCCTTCAGACCACTGAGTTCGTTCTGATCAGCGATCCATGTACACTTGCACCATCCAACCCACCAGGAATAAGTTATAGCAGAAACTTGCAGTTGAATAAAACGCAAAGTGCTGGAGGAGCTCAGCAGATCAGGAAGCATCTGTGGAGAGAATGGACAGGTGACATTTTGGATTGGGGCCCTTAGAACCATAGTGCCATACAGTATGGAAACAGGCCCTTCGGCACAACATGTCCCATCTACACTAGTCCCACCTGTCTGCGTTTGGCCAATATCCCTCTAAACCTTCCCACTCTCTAGCCTGGTGCTACTCCAGAGACCTTGCCTGATTCATATCTTCCACAGATGCTGTCTGACCTGCTGAAATCCTCCTGCACTTTGTACTTTGCTCGTGACTCAAGCATCTGCAGTTCCTTGCGTCTCCAGCTGGCAGTAGGTGTATGGTGCCGGACTGATTGTAATTCTCCACCAGTCCCTTGGGCAATAGGCGTGACAATTCCTCTCTAGGGTTATCTGGAAAACATTGGACATCACAGATCGCAGTTTTGATGGTCTTTAAAACGATAGCAAAGGAAATGCCATCTGCTGGGAATTCAAAAGAATTACACTTAATACTAGACACACAATGCTGGAGTAACTCAGCGGGACAGGCATCATCTCTGCAGAGAAGGAAAGGGTGAAGTTTCTGGTCGAGACCCTTCTTCAGCGAATAGATATATGATAAAGGAAATAACGTGAATAGTCTAGTTTAGTTTAATTTATTGTCATGTGTACCGAGGTACAGTGAAAAGCTTTTGTTGCGTGCTAACGTCTAGAAGTCCAGTAAAATCCAATTTAAGAGAGTCCGAGGGTCTCCAATGAGGTAGATAGTAGCTCAGGACCGCTCTCTAGTTGTTGGCAGAACGGTTCTTAAAAGTATAAGAAAGAGTTTGATTAACTTAGGTAGACAAAATTGCTGGAGAAACTCAGCGGGTGCGGCAGCATCTATGGAGCGAAGGAAATAGGCAAAGTTTCGGGCCGAAACCCTTCTTCAGACTGATGCAGGGTGGGGTGGGGTGGGGGGGGGGCGGGAAGAAGAAAGGAAGAGGGGGAGGCAGAGGGCTGAGGGAGAGCTGAGAAGGGGAGGAGACAGCAAGGGCTACCAGAAATTGGAGAAGTCAGTGTTCAGGCCACCGAAATGCAGACTGCCCAAGCGGAATATGAGGTGCTGCTCCTCCAGTTTCCGGTGGTGCTTAGTATAGTAACTTAGTATAGTAACTATGCTTAGTAACTTAGTATAAGAGCTCGATCAAACTCAATAACTAATCATCACACTATACTTAGACAGCATCGAAGAAGGGTCTCGACCCGAAACATCACCTATTCCTTTTCTCCAGAGATGCTGTCAGGCCTCCAGCATTTTGTGTCTATCTTCGGTTTAAACCAGCATCTGCAGTTCCTTCTTACACATCACACAGTGCTTGCTCATTTTTGCAACAGGATAAATGCACACAGAAATCCCAGCAACTTCAGATGATGCCTTTTACATACTGAAGACACAAAGTGCCAGAGTAACTCGGCATTTTGTTTAGTTCATTGTCACGTGTACTGAGGTACAGTGAAGAGCTTTTGCAGCGTGCTATCCAGTCAGCGGCAAGACCGTACATGATTACAATCGAGCCGTCCACAGTGTATTTTTCCGCTGACTTACTCCAGTATCTTCCTTTGTAAACCACCATCTGCAGCTCCTTGTTTATACTTTCGAAAGGAAGACACGAAGTGCTGGAGTAACTCAGTGAGTCAGGCAGCATCTCTGGAGAACATGGATAGGTGACGTTTGAGGTCTGGTCTGAAGAAGGGTCCCGTGCCGAAACATCCACTATTCATGTTCTCCATAGATGCTGTCTGACCCGCTGTGTTCCTCCAGCACTTTGTATCTTTCTTCAGTATAAACCAACATCTGCAGTTCCTTCATTACATTCCACCTTTCTAACATTGCTCTACTATTGTAAAACATGTCTCATGGTTTAGTTTAGTTTAGTTAGAATAGAAGGCAAGAATGCTGATCAAGTGCAAATAACAGTTAATTGGCTAATAAAGTTCAGTGTTTTGTCCGAGCCAGGTTTAATAGCCTGATGGCTGTGGGGAAGTAGCTATTCCTGAACCTGGTCGTTGCAGTCTTCAGGCTCCTGTACCTTCTACCCGAAGGTAGTAGGGAGATGAGTGTGTGGCCAGGATGGTGTCATTCAAGTTGATAATGGGGGAACAAGGAACTGCAGATGCAGGTTTACCAAGGAAAGACCCAAAATGCTGGAGTAACTCAGTGGGTCAGGTGGCATGTCTGGACAACACGGATAAGTGACGTTTTGGGTCGGTACCGTTCTTCAGACTGAAGATTACTCCAGTTAAACTGTTTTAATGATGTTAGTCTGTTCCTCTTAGATTTGAAATGAAGGCATAAGGTATCCTTGTCCACAATCTCCTCAAATGCCACCAGCTGCAATTAACACACAGTTCATTGGCACAGCGGTAGGGCTGCTTCCTTACAGCGCCAGAGTCCTGGGTTCAATCCTGACCACGGGTGCTGTCTGTGCGGAGTTTTACGTTCTCCCCGTGACCGCGTGGGTTTTCTCCAGGTGATCTGGTTTCCTACCACATTTCCTCCCAAAGTCTGAAGAAGGGTTTCGGCCCGAAACGTTACCTATTTCCTTCGCTCCATAGATGCTGCTGCACCCGCTGAGTTTCTCCAGCATTTTTGTGTACCTTCCTCCCAAAGACATGTGGGTTTGTAGGTAAATTGGCTTCTGTATATTGTAAATTGTCCCTAGTGTGTAGGATAGTGCTAGTATATGGGGTGATTGCTGGCTGGCGTGGACTTGGTGGGCCAAAGAGCCTGTTTCCACGCTGTATCTCTAAAGTCTAAAGTCTAAAAGAGCCACTATTCCTTTGAATATTAAATTGTACACTGAAAAAAAATATTTTTAGTTTAATTTAGTTCAGAGATACAGCGTGGAAACAGGCCCTTCGGCCCACTATGTCAGCGTCTACCAGCGATCTCCGCACATTAATACTATCCTACACAAGAGGGACATTTATACCAGGCCAATTAACTGACAAACCTGTATGTCTTTGGAGTGTGGGAGGAAACCGGAGCACCCGGAGAAAACCCACGCAGGTCACGGGGAGAACGTACAAACTCTGTGCAGACAGTACCCGTAGTCAGGATCGAACCCGGGTCTCTGGCGCTGTGAGGCAGCAACTCTACCGCTGCACCACCTCAAAAATAATCATATTGGCCTACATTTAAACGCAGCTGATAGAACCCGATTTTAAGCTTTGATTGTGTTTTTATTTCTCTATGGTGTCTCGAGAAATCAAAGCTTAACATAAGGCAATGCTGATTGAAAAATTAATGCTTTGATGTTATTCTGGAAAGGAAACTGAATAACAAGCTTATCTCTACTAAGGTCAAATCACAGAAGGCACCATTAGGAAGATATCAATCCAAAACTCCATAAAAACAAAATACTGAACTCCAACGCAGACTCCGATTAAATTTGTGCGGCTGCCCTTAGTCACATAAATTAGAAACTAATTCTTGGCTATCTGAGCCACTGATAATTCATGATTAAAGATATGGGACCCATATCAGAGGATGGATGTGCTGCCATTGGAGAGGGTCCAGAGGAGGTTTACGAGAATGATCCCAGGAATGAGTGGGTTAACCTATGATGAGCGCTTGTCGGCACTGGGCCTGTACTCGCTAGAGTTTAGAAGGATGAGGGGTCACCTCATTGAAATGTACAGAATAGTGAAAGGCCTGGATAGAGTGGATGTGGAGAGGATGTTTCCACTAGTGGGAGAGTCCAGGACCAGAGGTCACAGCCTCAGAATTATAGGACGTTTCTTTAGGAAGGAGGTGAGGAGGAATTTCTTCAGTCAGAGGGTGGTGAATCTGTGGAATTCATTGCCACAGGAGGATGTGGAGGCCAATGGATATATTTAAGGCAGAGATTGACTGATTCTTGATTAGTACGGGTGGCAGGACTTATGGGGAGTAGGCAGGAGAATGGGCTTAGGAGGGAAAGATAGATCAGCCATGATTGAATAGTCTTGATGGGCCAAATGGTCTAATTCCATTCCTATCACATGAACATGAACCTGTAAAGAGGAACACAGACCACAACATAAGGAGCCAGACATCCAGGATCAAACCTTTCAAGAGAAACCTTCCACCTAAACTAAGGGGACCTTTTAGAATAAGGATTTGGCAGTATCGATAAAGATCGATCTCCTCTCCTGCCCCCAGTCAGCGCCGTGCGGATTGGTCTCGTCTCCTGTCACTCCCTGGGATGGTCCGCCCCTTCCTGCGCCATCGTGTCTTTACTGCTGTGGATGGCCGGCGGAGGTCTCCAATTTTCGGAGGGACCGGAAGCGGCGCGGAGTCGGAGATGTCGCCGGTGTCGCCAAACGGAGAGCGGAGACTCTGATCCCGGCGGAGGAGAACGACCAGCGACCAGCGCCCGCTGTGAATCCCCATCGCCCCGCCAGCTCCAGCCCCTTCCCCTCTGGACCCCCTCGCTGGCTTCTGCCCCCCTCTCCCATGATACTCCCCTCTCCCCCATGGCTCTTCCCTGACTTTTCTCCAAGCTTTCTCCTTTTCTCCGGGATCCCCAGTTTCCTCCCACACTCCAAAGACGTACAGCTTTGTAGGCTAATTGACGGTGGAATTGTTGGCCATATATATATGTCTGAAGAAGGGTCTCGACCCGAAACATCACCCATTGTTGTGTGGGAGAAAACTGGAGATCCCGGAGAAAACAGAGAGACCATACAAACTCCGTACAGTCAGCACCCGTAGTCAGGATCGAACCCAGGTCTCTGGCGCTGTAAGGCAACAACTCCACCCACTGCGCCACCGTGCCGCCCGACTTGAGATGGCAGGCCGGCTCGGTGGTGCAGCGGTAGAGTTGCTGCCTTACAGCGAATGCAGCGCCGGAGATCCGGGTTCAATCCTGACTACGGGTGCTGTCTGTACGGAGTTTGTACGTTCTCCCCGTGACCTGCGTGGGTTTTCTCGGAGATCTTCGCTTTCCTCCCACACTCCTAAGACATTTGTAGGTTAATTGGGTTGGTAAATGTAAAATTGTCCCTCGTGGGTGTAGGATGGTGTTAATGTGCGGGGATCACTGGGCCGAAGGGCCTGTTTTCACGCTGTATCTCTAAACTGAACTAAAGAGACTTGGACACTAATGCCGTTGTGCATAACAATAAGATGGATGTTGTCTCCAGTGTGTAATGTGTTCTGAATGTGGGGCCCATGTCCTTCACGTCCAAGAGTATAGAGGCCAATTAATCCCCAAAAAATAAGACAGCAGAGTGATAAATGCTTTGGCCATTGAATCTTATGTTGGATGCTGTTTCTTTTTGGTTCGGTTCGTTGCTTGGTTCGTTGATGAGGTGAAGACAGCCAAAGTGTTTTATTCTCCGAAATGATCTCACTCTTGCCATCTATAGATGCACATGTGCGTAGCATCAGGTGCCAAACTCAAGTCTGAAGAAGGGTCTCGACCCGAAACGTCACTTATTCCTTTTCTCCAGAGATGCCGTCTGACCCGCTGAGTTACTCCAGCTTTATGTGCCTATCTTCGGTTGAAACCCATTAAAATTGTAGTGAAAGCCAAGCCGTCATGCAAACTAACCTCCCTTCCATTGACTCCAACTATAATGCCTCGGCCCCGTCACTCCCTCCTCTCCCCTCTCCCATCAGTCAAGAGGTACTGAAGTGTGTGTTGAAACGCACACCTCCAGATTCAGGGACAGTTTCTTCCCAGTTGTTATCAGGTAACTGTGCCCAGTGGAGCAGCAATAGAGTTGCTGCCTCACAACGCCAGAGACTCTGGTTCGATCCTGATTACGGATGCTGTCTGTATGGAGTTTGTACGTTCTCCCTGTGACCTGCGTGGGTTTCCTCTGGGAGCTCCGGTTTCCTTCCACACTCCAAAGACATGCAGGTTGTTGGATAATTGGATTTGGTAAACATGTAAATTGTCCATAGTGTGTGAAGGATGGTGTTAATGTGCAGGGATCGCTGGTCGGTGCGCACTGGGTGGGCCAAAGGGGCCTGTTTCCGCGTTGTATCTCTAAACTAAACATCCTATTACCAACTAGAGAGTGGTCCTGAGCTATCATCTACCTCATTGGCTCCCCTCAAACTATCTTTAACCTGTTCAGTACCACCTCCAAGTGTACTCAGGTCATGGCTAGTAATGAAAACAAACTTGGCAGTGAACAAGTTAATCTGACTTTACTGGACTTTATCTTGCACTAAACCTTATCCCTTTATCCTGAATCTGTACACTGTGGACGGCTTGATTGTAGTCATGTATGTGTGGGAAGGAACTGCAGGTGGTGGTTTAAACCAAACTTAGACACAAAAAGCTGGAGTAACTCAGCGGGACTCTGGAGGGAAGAAATGGGTGACGTTTCGGGTCGAGACCCTTCTTCAAACTGGTTAGGGATAAGGGAAATGAGAGGTATAGAAGATGATGTAGAGAGATAAAGAACAATGAATGAAAGATATGCGAAAACGTAACGATGATAGACAATAGACAATAGACAATAGGTGCAGAAGTAGACCATTCGGCCCTTCGAGCCAGCACCGCCATTCAATGTGATCATGGCTGATCATCCCCAATCAGTACCCCGTTCCTGCCTTCTCCCCACATCCCCTGACTCTGCTATTTTTAAGAGCCCTATCTAGCTCTCTTGAAAGCATCCAGAGAACCTGCCTCCACCGCCCTCTGAGGCAGAGAATTCCACAGACTCACCACTCTCTGTGAGAAAAAGTGTTTCCTCGTCTCCGTTCCAAATGGCTTACTCCTTATTCTTAAACTGTGGCCCCTGGTTCTGGACTCCCCCAACATCGGGATGATAAAAGAAACAGGCCATTGTTAGCTGTTTGTTGGGTGACAACGAGAAGCTGGTGCGACTTGGGTGGGGGAGGGATGGAAAGAGAGGTAATGCCAAGGTTACTTGAAGTTAGAGAAATCAAAATGCATATCACTGGGCTGTAAGCTGCCCAAGCGAAATATGAGATGCTGTTCCTCCAATTTGGGGGTTAGCCTCACTCTGACAATGGAGGAGGCCCGGGACAGAAAGGTCAGTGTTGGAATGGGAAAGGGAATTAAAGTATTTAGCAATCGGGAGATCTGGTTGGTCCAGGCGGACTGAGCGAAGGTGTTCAGCGAAACGATCGGCCAGTCCTGATGTGTGGTCTTTTCGCTGATCGGAGAGCATGCAACAAGAAAGATTTTCACTGTACCTCAGTACATGTGACAAGAGCAAACGGAACTCTAAAGTCTAAATCCCCGCCCCTGCCCGTAACACCAGTAATGTGGCAACTTGGCTCACTTGTTTGGGATCCCCACTTCTATCGCCCATCAATCTGCCATCCACATCCAGCTGACAAAGCCACAAACACGTCCATTAAGTCCATCACCGCTCTCAACTGAACTGGAGTCTGAAGAAGGGTCTCGATTCGACCCAAAACATCTCATATTACTTTTCTCCAGGGATGCTGTGTTACAGATGCTGTGAGACCCGCTCAGTTACTCCAGCATTATGTGTCTATCTTTATTTTAAACCAGCATCTGCAGTTCCTTCCTACACAGTGAACATGTTCCCGATGTTGTGGGAGTCCAGGACCAGGGGCCACAGTTTAAGAATAAGGGGTCGGCCATTTAGAGCGGAGATGAGGAAACACTTTTTAACACAGTGTTGTGAGTCTGTGGAGTTCTCTGCCTCAGAGGGCGGTGGAGGCCGGTTCTCTGGATACTTTCAAGAGAGAGACAGATAGGCCTCTTGAAGATAGCAGTCAGGGGATATGGGGAGAAGGCAAGAACGGGGTACTGATTGTGGATGATCAGCCATGATCACATTGAATGACGGTGCTGGCTCGAAGGGCCGAATGGCCTACTCCTGCACCTATTGTCTATTGTCTATTAAAATCGGCGTGTTATTTTTCCCAGCATTTTCGTAGTTGTTCCCAAATAGTCGAATCGTTGTTCCCAAACAGATTTTGGGAGTTTTAATAAGTAGCAGCTGTTAATATCCAGTCTCCCAACCCATTTTTAACAAGTCTTTCTGCAAGTAGATTAAATTCTTCAGATTTTCCTTTATTTCCCGATTTTGTGGTAATGTAAGAGTGGGCAGTTAGCTCTGTTTATTTGCAGAGTAATATAAAATGCTTGCTAAGTGGAATGCAAAGGGCAAGGTTTATGAAGGCACTCTCCTAGCATGAAGTCCTAGCCGTCAGGAGTGCATATCAAGAAATCGCGGGTAGGCTCACTAGGAATTTGCATCCAGTCAATTAATGGACAAAAACTGTCGAGATTTTGGTGATATTCATCTCCGCCAGGCAAAATCCCACGCTGGGAGTACAAATTGACCTCAGATGTTTGTCCTTACATTGACAGAGGCCAAAAGCAATAACTTTTCCTCAAGAAAATGAATGTTTAGTTCATCGTCACTTGTGCCGAGGTACAGCGAGAAGCTTTTTGTTGCGTGCTAACCAGCCAGCGGAAGGACAATACGTGATTACAGTCGAGCCGTCCTCAGCGTACAGAAACGTGAGAAGGGAATAACATCTAGTGCAAGGTAAAGGCAGTAAAGTCTGATCAAGGATAGTTCGAGGGTCACCAATGGGGTATGAGGATCACTCTACCTCAATTCATTTCAATTCAATTTTATTTGTCTTTTGGACAAATTTGTCATTTGGACTCCTTGAGGTCCAAACGAAATGTCGTTTCTGCAGCCATACATTACAAAACGAAGAAGACCCGAGACACAACACAATTTACACATACATCCATCACAACGCTGTGATGGAAGGCAAAAAAACGTATCTCTCCACTGCACTCCCCCCCCCCCCCCCCCGATGTCAGAGTCAAAGTCAAAGCCCCCGGCGGGCGATGGTGATTGTCCCGCAGCCATTAAAGCCACGCCGGGTGATGCAAGGTCGCGCACCGGGTCTTGGTGTTAGAGCCCCGGCGTGCGCTCGCAAAGTCCGGCGGCCAAAGTCCGCGCGCTCGCAAAGTCCGGCGGCCATTCCAAGCCGCGCGGGGGGATAAAGCCGCGCGGGGGGATAATGCTTGAAATGGAATTTCAAGGAATAGCTGTGAGTCAACTGCCAGCCCACCAGCTGTGAGTGAGCTGCCAGCACAACAGACTTGAGTGACTGAGCTGCCAGCCCAATAATCCATTTGGCCCACAATGTCCATACTAGCCCACTGGAAACCAGTCCCTTCAGCCCATACTAGCGCTCCAGAAAGCCCACCCACTGGCCACCAATATTGGAATTGGTGGAGAGGTGGCATATTGCGTTGGGGGACCAGCCCTCCCGTGTGATGCTGGGACCCAACGGGTCCCACTTAATCTAGTATATATTGTAAATAGCTGAGGTCCCAGCACTGAGCTTTGCAGGTCCCCACTAGTCACCGCCTGCCATTCTGAAAAGGACCTGTTAATCCCTACTCTCTGCTTCCTGTCTACCAACCAGTTCTCTATCCATGTCAATACCCTACCCCCAATACCATGTGCTCTAATTTTGCACACTAATCTCTTGTGTGGGACCTTGTCAAAGGCTTTTTGAAAGTCCAGATACACCACATCTACTGGCTCTCCCTTATCCATTCTACTTGTTACATCCTCAAAAAATTCCAGAAGATTAGTCTAGCATGATTTCCCCTTCATAAATCCATGCTGACTTTGACCAATCTCATCACTGCTTTCCAAATGCGCTGCTATAACATCTTTAATAATTGACTCGAGCATCTTCCCCACTACCGATGTCAGGATAACTGGTCTATAATTTCCCATTTTCTCTCTCCCTCCTTTCTTAAAAAGTGGGGTTACATTGGCTGCCCTCCGGTCCACAGGAAATGATCCAGAGTCGAGACAACATTGGGAAATGGTCACCAATGCATCCACGATTTCTAGGACCACCTCCTTGTGGCCCTAGAGATCGTGGATGCATTGGTGACCATTTTCCAATGTTGTCTCGACTTGGCCTTTAGTTTAGTTTAGTTTAAAGATACAGCGCAGAAACAGGCCCCTCAGCCCACCGAGTCCGCGCCGACCAGTGATCCCCGCACACTAACACTATCCTACACACACTAAGGACAATTTACATTTATGCCGAGCCAAATAGCCTGCAAACCTGTACACCTTTGGAGTGTTTGAGGAAACTGGAGCACCTAGAGAAAACCCACGCAGGTCACGGGGAGAAGGTACAAACTCCGTAGTCAGGATCGAACCCGGGTCGTTGCCGCTGCGAGGCAGCAACTCTGCCGCTGCGCCGCCATGCTGCCCAATACCTGTTCTATATCGATAAGCAACGTTATCAGGTGAAAAGGCGTGACAACGGAACGACAAACACAGGGCCGTTGAACTGAAAATAGATTCGCAAAATGGAAATGTTGACATTCTCTATCCAGCCATCTCCGTCATCAACAGTAAAAAGAAAAGACAAGCTACTGTTTCAAATGAAAAAGTTTACAGATCTTGGCACAAAACCAAATTGGCTAGAATTCGAGAGTGTAACAAGGTTCTTGAATAATCACTGATAGACCACCCAGCCTCCCCTTCAAAACCTATCCTGTGTCAAGTTGGCACCTTGTGAATCCGCTGCCTGATCTGTTTATCCTGATTACCAGTGACCTGTGCTCCCTGAACTTGTGGCTCTGCTCGCCTAGGCATTTAATCTCAGACTCAACAACTGAGTAATTCACAATCCAATTTCGCCGTCCCCTCATTAATTTTATTTTTTGTTCTCGGGGTTATTTTTGTGGCCTTCTCGTTTCCATCCTTTCCTCTGCTTTCAATCTGGTTTCCTTTGTCAAACTTAAAGATTCCACTCACCCTGACCTCCTTCATCACAGAACCCACCAGACTGGCTTTTAGAGTCCCCTTAACCTCTAACTGCCAGTAAAGTTTCCATTAGCGCTAACCCCCCTGTTCTCTGTTTTGTAATCCAATTACCTAGCGCGCGTGCACCATCTTTTACTCCGATTTGATGATTCCACACTTTATTCATTAATCAACGATGTGCAGCGCCATCAAAGATAGTCTGAGAATCCAAATATGTAAAGTCAACTGCGGTTCCCCAATCACCGTGTCTGCAATATTTTTTGAAGAACTCCAGTGAGCTTGTTAAACATGACCTCCCTTTCCTGAGTTCACACTGAGGGTCTTTTAACAAGCCAGCAGTTTTCGAAACGTTCATCCATCACATCTTTCAAACTTTTCTAACACCACACATGCCGATTCTCCTTTGTAAGAGGGTGAAAATATACGCCAGACACCCAAGCCACGATTAGGCATTAGATTTTAGAGATACAACGCAGACAGGCGGGACAACTGTCGGAAGGAACTGCAGATAGACACTAAATGCTGGAGTAACATAGCGGGACAGGCAGCATCTCTGGAGAGAAGGAATGGGTGATGTTTCATCTCTCCAGAGATGCTGCCTGTCCCGCTCTGGATACTTTCAAGAGAGAGCTAGATAGGGCTCTTAAAGATAACAGTCAGGGATATGGGGAGAAGGCAGGAACGGGGTGCTGATTGGGGATGATCAGCCATGATCACATTGAATGGCGGTGCTGGCTCAAAGGGCCGAATGGCCTACTCCTGCACCTATTGTCTATGTTCATAGATTTGTTGGAGCAGAATTAGGCCATTCGGCCCATCAAGTCGACTGCCATTCAATCACGGCTGATTTATCTCTCCCTCTCAACCCCATTCTCCTGCCTTCTCCCCATCACCCCTGACACTCTCTGCCAAGGCTGAAATAGTTTTATATTTACCTTCAATTAACTTAGCTTAGTATGAACATGAATCGACAAGAGTACTGACTGACTTTGGTGCCTTCCCTCACAGTGGGAAACTTTTTGATTCTGCTGTGTGGGAATGTTTTATGTTGGACTCTATTGTGTGTTGTGTTCTTTATTTTATTGTACGGCTGTATGGAAAAACAAATTTCAGACCTCAGTGTGACAATAAAATGCCATCGTATAGCTGAAATCAGCAAAGCCAAAAGGCTAAGTTTCTATACGAAACATTTTGATTCATGTTTAAGGTGCGTTAATGGGCACTCTGGAGGAAGTTATATATTGCATTCATACAATTTCTTGCATTTATAATTCATTTACATCATACCTTAAACTGTAAACGATTATTAGAATTTTGAAATCATTTACATTTTAACTTAAACTGTAAACGATAAGAATTTTAAAATCATTTACGTTTTACCTTGAACTGTAAATGATGGTTAGAATTTTTAAGTCATTTACATTTTACTTTCAATTGATGATAAGAATTTTAATTCTTTTATATTTTAACCTAAACTGTAAATGATAATAATTTAAGTAATTTATGTTTTAACTTAAATGATGATAAGAATGTTTAAATTATTTGTTTTAACTTGAACTTTAAATGATTGTAAGAATTTTTAAAATCATTTATGTTTTACTTTAAACTGTAACTGATGATGATTTTTAAAATCATTTACGTTTTAGCTTAAACTGTAGTTTGAATTCAGTTTATTGTACCGAGGTACAGTGAAAAGCTTTTGCTGCGCGCTAACTAGTCAGCTGAAAGACAATACATGATTGAATGGTTGTAAGAATTTTAAAATCATTTATATTTTACTTTAAACCGTAAATGATTCACAAAAAAATAGTTGAAAAAAAATAAAATCTCGGTTAAGGAATGAAGGGGTTAAAGTTTATTTTTCCACTTGAGTCTGGGGACAGAGGGATTGTAAACAATAGAGGTGTAGACAGAGAGACTGGGGCAGGTGATGAAGACCGCATTTGACACAAGGTGTGAAAAGTTCTGTACTTAAGCAGAAACCCTCTAATTAGAAAATAAACTTCCAGCACCTTCCATAATAAAATGTTGCATGTGTTTGTGGCATAGTATCTGTTTATTATTCGTACAATTGCGAGACTTGGGTCAGAACCCTGAATATTGCACTGTTGTTAAATGTGTCCATGTGTACAGTGAAACACCTTAGAGTCAATGGAGCAAGCCTCCAGAAAGTACTATAAAAGTCTTACAAACGACACAGAGAGGGACTAGTATTAGACTGTATTAATAGTTTGCTTAATGCCCACAAGGGATATCAACCTATGGGGCCACATGAGTGGCAGGGGAGCTCGGTATGAGGATAGTTAGCGAACACTACCAAATATATCATTAATGAATGTATGGACACTGAGAGCGCCGGAGAATTTGGGCACTGTTTTTGTTTTGTATATATTCTTTATGCTGAATTGAATATATATATATATATTTTTTAATTCTGGGTCAATTTACTCAATTTCAGTCAGTTTAGATTAGGAACAAAAGCCTCAAGACAAATTTGACATTAAGATTGCTGGGAAAAGTTTGCATTGAAAAAGACTATTTTGACATGTCCAATACTTGGTCATTCTTTGAACTTGCTTCTCTGTATCAAACAAACAAACAGACAATGATGGCAGTTAAATGTAGACACAAGGGTGGCGCAGCAGTAGAGTTGCTGCCTCACAGCGCCAGAGACCCGGGCGCTGTCTGTACAGAGTTTGTACCTTCTCCCCGAGACCTGCGTGGGTTTTCTCCGTGATCTTCGGTTTCCTCCCACACTCCAAAGACGTACAGGTTTGTAGGTTAATTGGTATTAAAATGTTTTTTAAAAATTGTCCCTGGTGTGTGTAGGATAATATGCGGGTATCACTGGTCAGTGCAGACTCATCAAAACATTGAAAATAAGTGCAGGAGTAGACCATTCGGCCCTTCGAGCCAGCACCGCCATTCAATATGGTCAAAGGTTCAAAGGTATTCTATTGTCATGTGTACCAATTATGGAACAGTGAAACTCGATTTACCATCAGAAAAAAGCAACAAGACACACGACTACATAAAAGTTAACATAAACATCCACCACAGCGGATTCCCCACATTCCCCACTGTGATGGAAGGCAATAAAGTCTAATCTTCTTCCCTCTTTATTCTCCCACTGTCGGGGCAGTCGAACAATCCGCAGTCGGGGTGATCGATACTCCCGCGGTCAGCGCGGTCGAAGCTCCTGCGGCTTGGAGCTCCCGAAGTCGGCCCCTAACCAAGAGACGGCGAGCTCCACCATGTTAAATCCGAGCTCCGAGGTCAAAGGTATTTTTATTTGTCACATTCACATACACCCAGGTGTAGTGAAGTGAAATGCCTCTTGCCATTTTGCAGCACACAAAAAAAGAGAATACAGACATAACACCAATAAGAGTCTTAACACAAAAAACATCCCCCCACAATGGCTCCCACCATGAGGGAAGGCACAAAGTCCAGTCCCCAACCCCAGTTCACCCAGAGTCGGGGCCCATTGAGGCCTCCACAGTTGCCTCTACGGAGGCCCGATGTTCCAGGCCGTTCTCGCCAGGTGATGTTGCTCCGGCGTTGGGAGAGTCCTCCCAGCGGCCTGGGAACCCTGGAACGGCCGCTTCCGCACTGGGGGCCGCGGCTTCCGAAGCCAACAAGGCCGCGCCGGTTGGAGCTCCACAACTGGCGATCTCATCTAGAGATCCCAGGCTCCCGGTGTAAAGTTCAGCGCCGCCGCCCGCAGCTGGTCGCACCACAGTCCCGCAGCGCCGCGATGTTTTCCCCAGCGATCCTCAGCTCACCGGAGCTCCAGCGCGGCAACCCGGGCAAGGCATCGCCCGCTCCGCGATAGCGCTCCAGCGCTGTGCCGCCGCCGAAGCCGAGGTTCTGGGCGGTCCCCGACAGGAAACGCCGCTCCAGGCCCGCTGGTAGGCCGCGAGAACGGGTCGAAGCTGCAGCCCGGAGAAAAGCTGCCTCTCCGACCAGGTAGGGACGCTGAAAGGTAGTTTCCCCCTTCCCCCCCCCCACCCCCCACATAAAAAAGTCTAGACCTCCAAACAAAACACTTAACTAACTAAAATAAAAAATAAAAAGATGAAAAGACAGACAGCTGCTGGCTGGGCAGCCATACACAGGACAGCACCCCCTTCTCCCCGACAGGGTCATGGCTGATCATCCAAAATCAGTAGCCCGTTCCTGCTTTCTCCCCATAACCTTTGATTCCGTTAGCCCTGAGAGCTAAAGTATTGTGTGCAGTTTTGGTCTCCTAACTTGAGGAAGGACATTCTTGCTATTGAGGGAGTGCAGCGTAGGTTTACAAGGTTAATTCCCGGGATGGCGGGACTGTCATATGCTGAGAGAATGGAGCAGCTGGGCTTGTACACTCTGGAGTTTAGAAGGATGAGCGGGGATCTCATTGAAACATGTAAGATTGTTATGGGCTTGGACACGCTAGAGGCAGGAAACATGTTCCCGATGTTGGGGGAGTCCAGAACCAGGGGCCACAGTTTAAGAATAAGGAGTAAGCCATTTAGAACGGAGACGAGGAAACACTTTTTCTCACAGAGAATGGTGAGTCTGTGGAATTCTCTCCCTGAGGGCAGTGGAGGCAGGTTCTCTGGATGCTTTCAAGAGAGAGCTAGATAGGGCTCTTAAAAATAGTGGAGTCAGGGGATATGGGGAGAAGGCAGGAACGGGGTATTGATTGGGGATGATCAGCCATGATCCCATTGAATGGTCAGATGGCCTACTCCTGCACCTATTGTCTATTGTCTATTGTCTATAAATCTAACTCGCTATTGAAAAAATCCAATGAATTGGCCTCCACTGCCTTCTGTGGCAGAGAATTCCACAGATTCACATATTCAAAAGTTTTCCCTCATCTCAATCCTGAATGGCCTACCCCTTATTCTTAATCAGCGACCCCTGGCTCTGGACTCGGTGGGCTGAAGGGCCTGTTTCCGCGCGGTATCCCTAAACTAATCAAAAAACTAAACTAAATATGATGCTACGATTGCTGTGGAAAAGTTTGCATTGGAGAAGACTATTTTGACATGTCCAAGATAAACTTTTAGATTGCTCATTCTTGAAACTTGCTTCTCTGTATAAATCAAACAAATAACGACAGCAGAAAATGTAGACTTAAGGAACTGCAGACGCTGGTTGACAAAAAAAAAGGACACAAGGTGCTGGAGTAACTCAGTGGGGTCAGGCAGCATCTTTGGAGAACTTGTTGATGTCTTTACGGCCTTTAGACAGTGATAAAGTGCGGAAACATGCCCTTCGGCCTACCAATTCCACGCCGACCAGCGATCACCCCGTACACTAGCACTATCCTGCACTGTGAGGACAATTTACAATTTTACAGAAGCCAATTGCCTTACAAACCTGCACGACTTTGGAGTGCGGGAGGAAACCGGGGCACCCGGGGAAAACCCACGCAGTCACAGAGGGAGCGTACAAACTCCGTACAGACAGCACCCGTAGTCAGGATCAAACTCGGGTCTCTGGCGCTATAAGGCGGCAAGTCTACCGCTGTGCCAAAGTGCCAGGGTGACCCAAACTGAACACAATACTCCAAAACACTGCGAACCAGTGCTGCTTTTGTGAAAGATGTGTAAATATGCTCTTTTTTTAAGATAAAACATAACGTTTCTACAGCTGTAGGAGTGACAAGACCCATGGGTTTAATTAGCCCCCAATGTTGCTTGCTTTTCAAGTGTTAAGATCAAGTATCAAAACATGATTTGAGACATTTTATCAACCTTTACTGAGCAGTCAGGATATTGCTCAGACATTTACTGTGAGCACTAAACCATTACATTATCGATCATAATTTTATAATGTTAATATTTATTGTTTCATAGTTGCAATTTTAACACATTATTATTGGTATTGGTTTATTATTGACACGTACTGAGATAAAGTGAAAAGTTTTTTTCTTTGTATGTTCATTTAGTTTGCAGTTAATTTAGAATATTTTGCATAATTACAATCACACCCATACACAAGAGAAACCAGAGTGTTTCATTGTCTGGAAGGAACTACAGATGCTGGTTTACACCGAAGATAGACACATAGCTTAGTCTGAAGAAGGGTCTCGACCCAAAACGTCTTCCATTCCTTCTCACCAGAGATGCTGCCTGTCCCGCTGAATTATTCCAGCATTTGAGGTCTATCTTTGGTGTTTGATTGTTATACAGTGCATTCAGAAAGTATTCAGACCACTTTTTCCACATTTTGTTACGTCACAGCCTTACTCTAAAATGGATTAATTTTATTTTTTTTATCATCAATCTACACACAATACCCCATAATAAAAAAGCGAAAACAGGTGTTTAGAAATTTTAGCAAAGTAATTAAAAAGAAATGAATGAAATATCACATTAGTTTAGTTTAGTTTAGTTTAGTTTAGTTTAGAGATACAGCGGTGAAACAGAACCTTCGGCCCACCGAGTCTGCTCTGACCAGCGATCGCTGCATATTAACACTATCTTATACACACTAGAGACAATTTACACTTATACCAAGCCGATTAAACTACAAAACTGTACGTCTTTGGGGTGGGGGAGGAAACCGAAGATCTTGGAGAAAAACCACGCGGTCACAGGGAGAACGTATAAACTCCATACAGACAGCACCCATAGTCGGGATCGAACCCAGGTCTCCAGCGCTGCAAGTGCTGTAAGGCAGCAACTCTACCGCTGCGCCACCGTGCCGGCAATAGAACATTTCCGCTATTCTATTGGGCGATCAACTCCTACCTCGACAAAAACCTGGATCCAATGCAGTTCGCCTACCGCCACAACAGATCAACGGTGGTTGCGATCTCGCTGGCCCTCCACTCCGCACTGGACCACTTGAACAACAAAAACTCATATGTCAGGCTGTTATTCATCGATTACAGCTCGGCATTTAATACAATCATCCCCTCCAAGCTGGTTACCAAACTCGCAGAACTGGGTCTCTGCGCATCCGTCTGCAATTGGATCCTCGACTTCCTCACTCTCAGACCACAGTCTGTTCGTATTGCTGGAAATGTGTCAGACTCGATAACAATCAGCATGGGAGCACCTCAAGGCTGCGTGCTCAGCCCCCTGCTGTACTCACCCTATACTCATGACTGTGTAGCCGTACATAGTGCGAACTCCATCATCAAGTTCGATGACGACACCACTGTTGTGGGACGTATCACTGATGGGGATGAGTCAGAGTATAGAAGAGAGATCGAGCAACTGTCCATATGGTGCCAGCAAAATAACCTGGCCCTCAACACCAGCAAAACCAAGGAACAGATTGTGGACTTTAGAAGCAGTAGGATAGGGACCCACAGTCCCGTTTATATCAACGGGTCGATGGTTGAAAGGGTCAAGAGCTTCAAATTCCTGGGCGTGCACATCTCTGAAGACCTTTCCTGGTCCGAGAACACTGATGCCATTATTAAGAAAGCACATCAGCGCCTCTACTTCCTGAGAAGATTACGGAGAGTCGGTTTGTCAAGGAGGACTCTTTCTAACTTCTACAGGTGCACAGTAGAGAGCATGCTGACCGGTTGCATCGTGGCTTGGTTCGGCAACTTGAGCGCCCTGGAGAGGAAAAGACTACAAAAAGTAGTAAACACTGCTCAGTCCATCATCGGCTCTGACCTCCCTTCCATCGAGGGGATCTATCCCAGTCACTGCCTCAAAAAGGCTGGCAGTATCATCAAGGACCCACACCATCCTGGCCACACACTCATCTCCCTACTACCTTCAGGTAGAAGATACAGGAGCCTGAAGACTGCAACAACCAGGTTCAGGAATAGCTACTTCCCCACAGCCATCAGGCTATTAAACCTGGCTCGGACAAAACACTGAACTTTATTAGCCAATTAACTGTTATTTGCACTTTATCAGTATATTGATTCATGTGTGTATATATTTATAGAATGCCTTGTAGTCAATGCCTACTATATTCTGTTGTGCTGAAGCAAAGCAAGAATTTCATTGTCCTATCAGGGACACATGACAATAAACTCACTTGAACGAACTTGAACTTAACTCTGATTCACGTCTCACAGATGCTGCCACACACGTCGAATGTCTCCAGCATTTCTCTCTGATATTTAGAGATTATTCTTGGATGCGTCAATTTATGTAGTAACATTTGTAACTCTTCTCCGTGGATTGTCACCTTGTCGTGGTGGAGAAGCTTGTGTGGACCTGAGATCCTGAGAGTGATGCAGTCTGGAGCTATGCTCCTGGTAGGGCCACCCATGGCGGTAAGGTCGAGTGGGAGGTCTCTGACAAAGAGCAATCCAACCAAGACCTCAACGTGGAACAGGCGGAGGATGATGGCTGACCTTAATGGAGCGTCACAACGGCTGGGAAGGCGGATGAAAGCTGCAGCAGAAAAGGGTCTCCGGTCGTCTTGGACTCCATGCCACTGGATCCTGACCCAGATCTGTCAAGGACCGTGGGGTGGCTGTCTGTGCACCAGTCTCCCCACGTTAAACAAAGTCACGCACAGGCGTCCTCCATGTAGGGAATAGCACCCTGGAGACAGCCATGGTCAGCCACGACCGAAGGGAGCCTAAGAAGAAGAAATTCATAACTCAAGCACTTAATAGCCAATAAATAACCCCTGTTTTATGTAGGAAAACATGGCGGACAAATTGCACAAAGCAAGTTGAGCAATAGCACCAGTTGTCAAGATCTGCAAAAAAAGACACAAAGTGCTGGAGTAACTCATCGGGTCAGGCAGCACCTCTGGAGATGAAGGTCTGAAAAAGGGTCTTGACCAAAAACGTCACCCATTCCTTCTCTCCACAGGGCGGTACGATGTCGCAGTTGGTAGAGTTGCTGCCTCACAGCGCCAGAGCCCCGGGTTCCATCCTGACCACGGGTTCAAAGGTTCAAAGGTTCTTTATTTGTCACATACACCAATTGGTGTAGTGAAATGTGGATTGCAATTGCAGCACATAAAAAAAAAAGAATACAACATAACAATAGTAAAGAAATTTAAACATAAAAACATCCCCCCATAATGGTTCCCATTATGAGGGAAGGCACAATGACCAGTGCCCATCCCCTTGTCCACCATAGTCGGGCCTATTGAGGCCTCCGCAGTCGCCTTTACGGAGGCCCGATGTTCCAGGCCCTTCTCGCCGGGTGATGGTGCTCCGGCGTCGGGAGAATCCTCACAGCGGCTTGGGAAACCTGGAACGGCCGCCTCCTTACCGGAGACCGCGGCTTCCGAAGCCGACAGGCCGCGCTGGATGGAGCTCCACCACTGGCGATCTCGGCGTGAGATCCCAGGCTCCCAATGTAAAGTTCAGCGCCGCCGCCTGCAGCTGGACGCTCCACAGACCCGCAGCTCCACGATGTTTTTTATAGGCGGACACAGCATTCCGGAGCTCCAGCTCCAGCTCCAGGTGCTGTCTGTGTGGAGTTTGCACGTTCTCTCTGTGACCGCGTGGGTTTCCTCCGGGTGCCCCGGTTTCCGCCCACATCCCAAAGACGTGCAGGTTTGTAGATTAATTGGCTTCTGTAAATTGTCCCTAGTGTGTAGGATAGAACTGGGCAGTCACGGTGGCACAGCGGTAGAGTTGCTGCCTTACAACTAATATAGCGCCGGAGACAAGGGTTCGATCCCGACTACGGGTGATATCTGTACGGAGCTTTACGTTCTCCCCGTGACCTGGGTGGGTTTTTGCCGAGATCTCCTCCCACATTCCAAAGACGTACCGGTTTGTAGGTTAATTAACTTGGTAAATGTAAAAATTGGCCCTAGTGGGTGTAGGATAGTGTTAATATGCGGGAATCGCTAGTCGGCGCGGACCCAGTGGGCCGAAGGGCATGTTTTCTGCGCTGTATCTCTAAACTAAACTAGTGTACGGGGTGATCGGTGGTCGGCGTGGACATTTGAGGCAGTCGAGCCTGTTTCCATGCTGTGTTCCTTAGCTAAACTAAAGATATTGCCAGTCCCGCTGAGTTACTGCAGTATTTTGAGTGTACCTCTGGAGAACATGGATAGGTGACGTTTCAGGTCGGAGCCCTTCTACAGACTGTTCTGTGCAGGAAAAGCACATGACGGACAAATTGCACAAAGCAAGTTCGAGAAACAGCTATGAAACTTGACCTTTTTTTAACACTGGTGGTCAAAAATGCCCTTTGTATCTTTGAACAGAGTCGTGAGATGTTTTGTATCGGCCAAGAGGGAAAACTGAGCAACAGCTTAAATAGAGGAACAAGGGACTGCAGATGCTGGAATCTTGCGTAGAAGAGCAAGATAGGACAGGTTTGGACGTATACGGGCCAAGCGCAGGCAGGTGGGGCTAGTGGCGATGGGACATGTTGCCCGGTGTGGGCATGTTGGGCCAAATGACAATAAAGAATAGACAATAGACAATAGACAATAGGTGCAGGAATAGGCCATTTGGCCCTTCGAGCCAGCACCGCTATTCAATGTGATCATGGCTGATCATCCCCAATCAGTACCCCGTTCCTGCCTTCTCTCCATATCCCCCTTAAAGAGCCCTATCTAGCTCTCTCTTGAAAGCATCCAGAGAACCTGCTTCCACCGCCCTCTGAGAGAGAATTCCACACTCACCACTCTCTGTGAGAAAAAGTCTTTCCTCATCTCCGTTCTAAATGGCTTACTCCTTATTCTTAAACTGTGGCCCCTGGTTCTGGACTCCCCAACATCAGGAACATGTTTCCTGCCTCTAGCGTGTCCAAACCATTAACAATCTTATTTGTTTCAATGAGATATCCTCTCATCCTTCTAAACTCCAGAGTGTACAAGCCCAGCCGCTCCATTCTCTCAGCATATGACAGTCCTGGGAATTAACCTTGTAACGGGAATTATCTGAGTATTTAGACTTTAGACATTTAGACGAGACACAGCGGGGAAACAGGCCCTTCGGCCCACCGAATCCGCACTGACCAGCGATCCCCGCTCATTAGCCCTATCCTACACGCACTAGGGACAGTTTACATTTATACCGAAGCCAATTAACCTACAAACCTGTACGTCTTTGGAGTGTGGGAGGAAACCGGAGCACCTAGACAGCACGGTGGCGCAGCTGTAGAGTTGCTGCCTTACAGCGCCAGAGACCCGGGTGTGATCCTGTATGGAGTTTGTACATTCTCCATGGGTTTTCTCCAACAACCTTGGTTTCCTCGACACACTCCAAAGACGTACAGGTATGTAGGTTAATTGGCTTGTTATTAATGCAAACTGTCCTGGTGTAGTATAGTTTTAATGTGCGGTGATCGCTGGTCAGTGCAGACCTGCTGGGCCCGAAGGGACAGTTTCGCGCTGTATATCTAAACTAAACTAAAGTCAACAAAACCCGTAAAAAACCCACACAGGGAGTCACAGGGAGAATGTGCAAACTCCGTACAGACAGCACCCGTAGTCGGGATCGAACCCAGGTCTCCGTCGCTGCAAGCCAGCAACTCTGCCGCTGCACCACAGTGCCACCCTTGCAGTGTTACAGGGGGAGGTGGGGGAGGAGGGGGGAGTGGGTCCAGTTGTGATTTTGGGGCTAGTAAACATTTGAAGGGTTAAATGGTTTCCTTCAATGTTACAACCACTCTGAGCTTCCATAATTATCATCCCAGTCACACGGAGTTTTACTGCACAGAGGTACTTCATGAAAAACGAAGCAAATAAGTAGGAAACAACTTTTACGTTTTATTGGTGTAACTCAGCGGGACAAGCAGCATCTCTGGAGAGAAGGAACGGGTGACGTTTCCGGTCGAGACCCTCCTTCAGCCTGAGAGTCAGGGGAGAGGGAGTCTAGAGATATGGAAGGGTAAGGTGTGAAAACGACAGTTCAAAGCAGATGGTGATCAGGAAATGTAGCCGAGGAGAAGGTGACATTGAGGCATAAAAACAGTAGTATTTAATCAGGAGGACAGTGAAACTAGTCGGAAAACTAGGATGGGGAAGGGACGGAGAGAGAGGGAAAGCAAGGGTTACTTGAAGTTAGCGAAATCAATATTCATAGCGCTGGAGTGTAAGCTGCCCAAGCGAAATATGAGGTGCAGACCAGTTCCTTCCTACATTTTTACATTTTACTTTTATATTCAAGCTTTGATAAGAGCCAGTTTTCAATATTTTAACTCGGGGGGGGGGGGGGGGGGGGGGGGGAACGTAAGATTAAAAACAGACCTTGAGCCAAATCAAGAATTGCTTTGAAGATCTTCATCTTTACAGACCATGTAATTATGGGCTTGCTCTGATTAAAAATGGAGGTGGTATTTTCCAATCGAGTGGATTGAAGTTATTGTCATCTCTTTCGCTCGCTGCCTGACTGATTTATTTGGTTCATATAGAAGGAAAAGCCATCAATGCCAACGAATTCCCTCGGGCGCTCTCTACATAAAAACAAAATTAATGACACAGATGTAGAAATAAATGCCAAAAGTGCAACAAGAAAAAAAGTATAAAGGAAATTGACAGAACCCAGAGCCACTATATTGCAACATGTCAAATAGTGTTAAATGTGAAGTCAGTAAAATTGGTTTATTTGGCTTGAAGAGATATATCACTTTTGCTGATTGCACTGAATGGTTCGATAGTGTATCCTGCGAGCAATTAGACATTTATCCAAAGAGCCGTTTCACTGCTGGTAAACAATTATCAGTATATACAAATAAATGCTTATGATGACATTATAGCCATAGAGGGAGTGCAGAGAAGGTTCACCAGACTGATTCCTGGGATGTCAGGACTTTCATATGAAGAAAGACTGGATAGACTTGGCTTGTACTCGCTAGAATTTAGGAGATTGAGAGGGGATCTTATAGAAACGTACAAAATTCTTATGGGGTTGGACAGGCTAGATGCAGGAAGATTGTTCCCGATGTTGGGGAAGTCCAGGACAAGGGGTCACAGCTTAAGGATAAGGGGGAAATCCTTTAGACTGAGATGAGGGAAAACTTTTTCATACAGAGAGTGGTGAATCTCTGGAACTCTCTGCCACAGAGGGTAGTTGACGCCAGTTCATTGGCTATATTTAAGAGGGAGTTAGATGTGGCCCTTGTGGCTAAAGGGATCAGGGGGTATGGAGAGAAGGCAGGTACGGGATACTGAGTTGGATGATCAGCCATGATCATATTGAATGGCGGTGCAGGCTCGAAGGGCCGAATGGCCTACTCCTGCACCTATTTTCTATGTATCTATGTATGACAGCTGGGAAGATGCAGTCCCTGAATCTGTGGTGGCATGGTGGCGCAGCGGTAGAGTTGCTGCCATACTGCGCCAGTGACCCAAGGTTCGATCGTGACCATGAGTTTAGAAGAGATTAGAGAGATTCCTTTATTTGTCATTCAGACCTTTCGGTCTGAATGAAATTTCGTTGCCTGCAGTCATACATATAATAATAAATAACAAAACACACAATAAACACAAATTAACATCCACCACAGTGAGTTCACCAGGCACCTCCTCACTGTGATGGAGGCAAAAGTCTTAAAGTCTCTGTCTCTTCCCGCTTTGTTCTTCCTCTGCGCTGAGGCGATCCAGGCTTCTGATGTTGTGACCCCGCCGTGTTTGGTAAGTCAATCCCGCGGCTGAATCCGTGCTCCGCGACGGGCCGGTTCAAACTCCGCGGCCCGGGGTGGCCGAAGTTGCCGAAGCTGCCGCCCTCCAGTCCAGCAGACGCAGCTGTAGTTGCGGGAGCTCCAGAAAAAACAGGTCACCCACCTGTGACCTGCGAGCTCCCGACGATGTCGTCCAACGGGCCCGCGGCCGAGCCTCCGGATTCAGGTCGCCACCAGTGTCCTCGGTCGCCACCGCCGGGAACGCCGGAACACCACTGCAGCCCCGAAGCCGGCCAGCCCCGCGCTGGTAAGTCCTGGCTCTGCCTCCAGAGCCTCGAGATCGGTCGCTCGCAGTTGGAGTTGGAGGCCGGCAGCTCCGCCATTAGGCCTCGGCGCAGACGGAGGCAGAGAAGGGGGATACGACAAGAAAAAGTCGCATTCCCCCGAAGGAATAGACAAAAATCATGTTTCACCCCCCCACCCCACACATACACAACCCAATAAACTAAAATTTAACTAAAACAGGACAAAAGAAAACAAAAAAAAAAGTAAAAACAGACGGACTGCAGGCGAGCCGCTGCTGTTCGACAGCGCCGCCACTTCCGGAAGTGCCGTCTGTATTGGAGTTAGTACGTTCTCCCTGTAACCACGTGGGTTTTCCCGGGTGCTCTAGTTTCCACCCACACTCCAAAGATGTAGAGGTTTGTAGGCTAATTGACTTTGGACAAGATTGTAAATTGTCCATCGTGTGTGTGTGTAGGATAGTGCTAGTGCATGGGTCGATCGCTGGCTGGTGCGGGCTTGGCGGACCGAAGGGCCTGTTTCCGCTAAACTGTATCTCTAAACTGAACTAAATTAAATTTGTAGATTTACTGGCTTTGATGAAAATTGTAAATTGTCCCTGGATCGTGTAGGATAGTGCTGATGTATGGGGGTGATCGTAGGTCGGTGGGCCGAAGGGCCAGATTCATGCTGTAACTCTAAACTAAGCTAAAAGGGTCCCCACCTGACACATCATTTGTCCATTCCCTCCTCCCTGAGTCTGCCTGACTTGCACTTTGTACTTTGCTCAAGGTCCAGCATCTGCAGTTTTCTTGGCCTCCATTAACAGAAGATAAACAGGTGAACACCTTTTGACATATCAGGCCCCAGAATGCGCCCAGAAAAAAGCCCTAGTCAAGGTGAAAGGGAGCTGGATGGTGCAACACAATGGCAGTCCTGATCCTGCACTATTTTAGTTTTTTTTCGTTTTAGACATACAGCGCGGAAAACAGGCCCTTCAGCCCACCGAGTCCGCACCGACCAGCGATCCCCGCACATTAACACTATCCCACACACACTCGGGACAATTTACATTTATACCAAGCCAATTAACCTACAAGCCTTTAAAACGTCTTTGGAAGGTGTGGGAGGAAACCAGAGCTCCCGGAGAAAACCCACGCAGGTCATGGGGTGAACGTACAAACTCCGTACAGACAGCGCCCGTAGTCGGGATTAAACCTGGGTCTCTGCAAGCGCTGTAAGGCAGCAACTCCACCGCTGCACCACCATGCTGTCCATTTTCTGTTGACATTGCAGGTCTATACGGCACCCATTCCTTCTCTCCAGAGATGCTGAGTTACTCCAGCATTTGTGTCTAACTGCACACACAGCGTGTTTTTAACTTTATTCTTTCCATGACATTGGAGAAAGACCCAGAGAGAATTGCAGCATATCTGGATGTTAACCCGAATTCTCAGTCCTGCCTCTGGGGTCCCGCTAGAGATGTGGTGAGTGTTTCTGAAGAAGAATCATGACTCTTTGGAATGTTGTCAAAGGTTACTTAATATGAGATTCTTGCAAGGGAACATTTTCTTCATCCAATAGCATATGTTTTAAAGCCAAAGATATTTCTCTCATCTTTGTTCCAATTTTCCACAATAGATCAAACTAATGAAGGCAAAAAGCTTGCCTTGGATTTGAAAACAAATCCATTAGATTTCACATTTTAGCCTTGACCATTTTCTCGTATCCAAAACTTTGGGGCGAGGAATCTAATTTTATTATACGTTAATCAAGCATTATAGAGCCATGGAATTATACAGCGCGGAAACAGGGCCTTTGGCCCAACTTGCCCACGCCAACCAACATACCCCATCTACACCCGTCCCACCTGCCTGCATTTGGCCCTTATCCCTCCAAACCTGTCCTATCCATGTATCGTAAGTAATACTTTTACTGAACTGTATGCAAGACAGGGATTTTACTGTACCTCGGTACATTTTCACAATAAAGTACCATTAATGTCTTTGTATAAACCATATATTGGCTGCAACCTTCCCTCCATTGATGAACTGTACACTGCAAGGGCCAGGAAGCGAGCGGGTAAGATCATCTCTGACCCCTCTCACCCTGGCCACAAACTCATTGAATCACTTCCCTCTGGAAGGCGACTCCGGACTGTCAAAGCTGCCACAGCCAGACATAGAAACAGCTTTTTGTCCACGAGTAGCAGCTCTACTCAACAACCAAAAGTATGTAGCCTCCTTTTGCTCTGGTATTTTATTTAATTCACATGTTTATTCGATAATGTTTTATTATTAATGTTTAACTAGACTAAGTGGGACCCCCCATATTCACACAGGTGGGCTGGTCCCCCAACGCCATATTCCACCTCTCCACCAATTCCGATTGGTGGCCAGTGGGGGGAGGGGGGCTTTCTAGGA